>JAOCPU010000089.1:0-75521 GCA_035772785.1 Phlebiopsis flavidoalba
AGTCAGTCGAGACCTATCCGAACCGGTCCTTGTGGACCGTTGCAGTGACCGAACGTCAGGACCAGGACCTCAGGTCTTGGTCCCGGTCCTATGTAAGTTCGGATCCCGGTCCTTGAACCGGATCTGGGTCACTGGTCTCGCCGTCTCGGGGGTCAAAGGACCGGGAACGCGGATACCGGACCCTAAAACACTACCGAGGCCGACCTAACCACCTCATTTTCCCCCACACTCCGATGTCCGCTGACCTCAGCCGCCCGCTCTGTGTTCTGAGAATTTACCCAGTGCTCTTTCCGCTGACGTCTGTGAAGAGGCCGCCTTGCGCTGTTTGCGCCCGTTCGTCAAGCAAAGCTCTGACCTTGGAGACTGTCCCTCGTTGCGTCTGTCAATCTCGACCCGCTCGATTTTCCGTTCTGACGACGGTGTCACAGCGTACCGACGCGCCGTTTCACTAACCGATGCTGACCCGATCGCGGGAGCTCCCTGGACACTTATCTTGTACGCCCCCTCATGTGCCTCCAGGATTGATGATGTTTGACTTACGTTACCTTATGCTCAGAGTGTTTGCGTACCGTCCCTCCAGCGCAAGAAGCTTCCTCGTCACGCCCTCATGGGGGGCAAACGGTCTCTGGATGGTGGTGATGTTCCTCCAGAATTGAGCGAACTGGCTTTGTCGAGAAGTTGATGGTTGCACCGGTCTTGCCCACGTCCACAACGTCCTGCGTTTTGTACGTGTCGATAAGGGGTCAACCGCAAAATGCCCGCTAATGACGCTGTCATATTTCCTCAGGCCATGTTGCCCGCTTTTTCTTCATTGTCCTCACCTCCACCCTTCGACGAGCTCCAGCCGACGTCCCTCTCCCTCTATGGTTCACAAGTTGGCGCTGGTGCAAGCCCACTGAGGCTGCTACTCAAGCCGTACCTCCCTTTTACCTCGTGTCGCGGACGTTCTATATTTTCAGGTCATGGCGTGCCCTTCGACCCTGGGAATGCCTCGCCTCAAATCATGATAGACTAGGAGGACCTGTGTCATTCTGAGGAAAAACCCCCCCTTTTTGGGGGTGCAGCCTATCCTCGACAATGTAGACTGTCGGCACCTGTGGGCATCCTCTACCGACCGAGAACAAGGCATGGTCCACGCTTACGCGCGTGTGGAAATGCTTCGCTGTATATATGAATAGCTCTGATGATCGCTGGCGTCGAGCATGAGCCCTTGTCCGTCTTTCCGTTCATTGGACTACACCAACGTCGCAGCTAGCTAATTTGGATTTATAAGTCTAAGATTGCTGGCTCGCGGCGTTGAATACTTCAAACGGGTGCACGTCCGTGTCCTAACGTATGGGCCATGAATAAAGAACCTGCTTTCCATCTACTCTAACACCTGAGTGTTATTCCCTGGAATGTTCCCATGGCTCTATCCCTACGGCTTTTTGCGTTTTTGGCTTCGATATCGCGATAAAATCGCGACTGCCCTAGATCGTGCTTGTTCACCCGTCGCCAGCTGCTTCTCTACCCCGAACCGTCAGCTTTCAGATTGACGAATCACTTCACTTTTTTATTGCCATACTCATCACAGGTGATGGATGCCACCTACGGTAGCACCTTCTTTCTCATAACGTCAGCATTTTCCTCTTCTCCTCATTGCCGCTCGTTTTGCTAAAAACATTGTACAGCAGTGCTGCTTCTCGAGCGAACGTTATCACGGCGGGCACCGAGCGTGTGTGAATATGTTCCTATGGACTCTCTGTCCGAAGCTGAAAGACAATGCCACGAAGTTGTGCAGGTTCTCGATTGCGTGACGCGACGTGTTCAAGGTTCTAACGCAATGCGCAAAGATCAACGCAACGAGGTGAAATCCCTTATCATGGCGAGAGGCGTTCCTCTTTGGTTCATAACGTTTGCCCCAACCGATTTCAAACACCCTTTATGTTTGTACTATTGCGGTCATAAAATAGATCTCTCCCAATTCGCACCACAGCTGGAGCCGTATCATAAACGTATGTGGGCCATCGCCAATAACACAGTAGCGTGCGCTCGTTTTTTTCACAAACTTGTCACTGCCTTTTTGACTCACATACTCTGCGTCGACGGAACTCAGCCGGGCATTTTTGGTCCCACTGAGGCATACTACGGCACCGTTGAATCACAGGGTCGTTTAACCTTGCACCTGCACATGCTTCTGTGGATTGCCGGAACCCTTTCCCCGGCTGAGGTTCAACAGCGTATTCGAGACTCGGGATGCATGTTCCACGACGAGATTCTCTCTTATGTCGAGTCACGTCCACCAAGGTGTGGTTTAGTTCTGGCGTGTTGGCAAATCGCTGAGTATGCACGGACCGTGTGTGAAAGGACCCCCACCGTCAACGCTCCCCTGCCCTCAGGTCCGCTGAGAACTCAGACGTTAACCAATGGTATGCAGGATATGCCTTCGGAAGCGGATCACCTCGCCTTCCTGTCCAACCGGCGGTCATCCCTCATGACAAGGTTGTCGCGAACGTTCAAAAATTACAGTATTGTCGCGCTCGTCGTTTCCCTCGTAAGGTTGTGGCCCACCACTATCATTGTCGGGACACCGGCGATAGTCCTCCACCGCCACCACGCAGCCCTGGCTTTAAACAGCTTTTAATCTGTCGGTGACTTATTGTCTCGCTGTAACTCGGACGGTAACCTGTCTATTATCCGGGAACTCAAGTCCGGGCTATTGTCCTCCTACGTGACGTGATTATATCACAAAAGACTACGTATTATCTCACACTGCACCATGCTGTTGTTTGAGGCCGTTGTCGCGTCTGTAATCAGGATAAACATACTACATTAGGTGGAACCGACTCAGCCTGATAAAATGAACAAGGCCGGTCAGTACAGCGGGTTCATTACCAAAAATGTCAATGCGTTAACGCCTCCAAGAATCACCTGGACCCATGACTGCGGCATATTTACTTGGTAATCCTGATCACTATACGGGCGAAATTTTTTAAGACAGTTCACTCGGTACTCATATGTACTCGAAATGGAGCACACTGCTTTTCAAGACGATAGAAGACCGCGAGCGCCTCGCAACCCAACGTTCCGAAACAACGTATGTATCTTGCAAAGACGCATAATCGCGGAGTTGTGGCCGTTGAACATGGTACAGGCATACGTCTATCGGCCCCACGGGAGTTTGAGAGTTGGACATTATATGACTATTCTGGTGGCATACCGATGTTCGATCCAGGCTCTCTTCACATCAACGGAAGGGGATGCGCGACTGGTCAAGGTTATTTTTTTTTTCGTGATGCAACCGGAAACGCGGACACTGAGGAGGACCTACAAGAAGATGATGATAGAGATTGACGGTGATGAACACGCCGAGGATAACGACTTGCCTGACACGCGAACCACTAAAGGTCTGAAGTGTTAACGCCCTTTCGCTCGACGAGCACTCCCTTTCTTACACGCATGGAGTATTCATGGTGCGCAAGAAGTATGTCTTGAACTTCATTGGGGGCACGTTGCCACACGCCGTGACCGCGGCGATCGCGAGTATTACTGTAAAGTCATGTTAATGTTGTTTGCCCCTGGTGGTTGGGCGATCGGGTGCAGCCCTGCGCCCAGATAATACCCCGTGGGCAGATATTTTCGAGCGCACTGAATTCACACCTGCGCACATTCAGATTATGAAGAACATGAACGTACTTTATGAATGCTTGAATGCGAAGACAGCCACGACCATGCCGCCCTCCGCCGGCAGGGACTTGTCGAGCCGCTGGTGGTGGGGCAGCATTTCCGGAAACGAGATGGACGCAGTGTCCCGTTCCGTTGATCCTCAAGAAATGGCTTCTGGCGAAGATTTGCTGGCAGGCCGAGAATTATCGTTGACCAAATTACGCGGTCTGAACGCTACATTGGGCCAGGGACTATTGAGTAACGTCAGACGATGGGCGGCGATGACCGCAATTATAAACCCGCGTCTTACCTGGGAATGATGCGCGAGTCCTGTGCCAGAAAGCCTCAACGCAACCGCGAACCCAATTGCCGTCAGCCGAACGCCGGCTCAGTGGAAGGCCACTGTTAAGGACGAACGTGAGAAAGCCTTGGGCCGCCCGATTCCGTTCCTCGTCGGCTGCAGACCCAGACGAAGCCTGCTTCTAGCAGGCAACTTAGGCATTCAGTCCTCAGATGTTGCGCCACGGACGCACTGGGAAGAGGGGAGGTGTGTGTTTGTTGTCCAACTCAAGTGTTGGCAATAACAATCGAGACTTTTTGGCCGCTGCAACTGTCGGTCGCCCCTTGCAGGATGTTCACATCAGCGTTCTGCATGCAACAATTACTGAATTTGGTCTGAATGAGGAGCAGTGTAGAGCGTTTTGTGATTGCTTCCACTCACATTCATCATCGTTCTACCCTTCTCCCGGTGACCTTCGTATGTTCATGAGTGGCGTTGGTGGGACTGGGAAGTCAACGGTCATACGCGCCTTTGATATCGTTCTTGGGCCGCCGAAATGAAGCGTCTAGGATGTTGGTTATGGCCCCAACTGGATCAGCAGCTGCGCTAATAGGTGGATCTACATACCATTATGTACTGGGTTTTAGCCAAGGTACATTCGTCTCCGACTCGCCTGCGGTGCTCGCGAAGGTTCGAACGCGCCTCCGCGGTGTAGATATCTTGTTCATCGATGAAGTGTCCATGATCGGTTGCCCCCCGATTTGTCACCGTATCAGTGCGCAGCTTTGCATGGCACTCGCACGCCCGGATGCATCATTTGGGGGTTTGGGGGTCATTCTGGCAGGCGACCTGGCTCAGTTACCGCCTGTGTCCGCAGGACAAGCAACCTTATACTCTAATCGTATTGCTCCTTGGTCCCCTGCTGACACTCCTCGTCAGCAAGCAACCGCGATTGGAAAATCTCTCTGGCATACTTTCAATACTGTAGTTGTCTTGCGACGCAACATGCGCCAGACCGGCTTGTCTCCAGATGACGTCCGTTTCAGAACGGCGCTGGAAAACATGCGTTATAAGCAGTGTACTACATCACAGAAGATATCGCACTTCTACGTACCAGAATTGCACGCGGTAATGGAACGGGACCTCGATTGGACGATCCGCGTTTTCGAAATATTTCTGTCATCACGGCGTGGAACGCACATAGGGATGCGTTGAACGCTGCAGGCGTTCAGCGCTTTGCCGCTGAGCACGCGGCGAACTGCGATTTCCATCATTTCCACTCAATTGACACTTGGGCTGGTGCATCCACGCCCTCCGACCGACTCACTTCGCGCTGCCCAGCGAGCTTTGGCTGCGGTACACGAACCTGTTCGTCCTACAAACAATGTTGATGACGCCCATCGTGAGCTCCTGTGGAACATTCCCCCTGCTTTAACTAAACACGTTCCAGGTATCTTGAGCTTGTGCATTGACATGCCTGTTTTGCTCAAAGCTAACGAAGCAACGGAGTTGTGCGCCACGAATGGAGCTGAGGCGACGGTATATGCTTGGGATGCATCGGTCGATAATCAGGGACGTGAGTACATAAACACTCTATTCGTTAAACTCGTCAATCCCCCCCGCCATATCACCATTGACGGATTACCCGAGAGGATGTAATCCCCATAGTAAAGTCGGTGGAAAGTATTCGATGCACTCTTCCGAGTGATGTGAAGGTTAGAATTTCACGTGAGCAGGTTCACGTTCTGCCGAATTTCGCAATGACAGATTACGCATCGCAGGGACGAACGCGCCCGTTTAATCCTTGTCATATTAAAGAATGCAAGAACCACCAGGCAATGTACACCGCATTGTCCAGGAGCACTACCTTAGAGGGCACTATTATCATTGATGACTTCAAACCCAACAAAATTCGGGGAGGTCTCACCGGTGCGGTCCGTGCTGAATTCCGGGACATCGAACTCTTGGACGAGCTCACAAAACTCAAATATTTAGGGGTCCTTGATGACAGTATCCAGGCGACCCATCGTCGTCAACTACTCGCGATTTATGAGAACTTACGCGGGAAAGATTATATCCCACATAGCGCACATCAATCCCTGCGGCTCCAAAACCCGCGACTACCACCTGCCTCGTTACAGATCGAGCGCATGGTTCGTGGTGGACATGTCTAAAGATGATACGACGACTGAGGACAGCTCTGTTATAGAAAATAAGAAGCGGAAAGGTGTCCCGGACGCCGGGCCCTCTCAACCCAAGGCGAAGCGAGCCCGCGTTAATAGTCCGAGTGCATGGGACCTTTCTCTACCGCAGATACCGGGGATGTTGACGTGCGCATATGATGTACTCATCATGCTCTTTGTCCAGCGCACTATAGAGGCGGACTATCCATGGTTAGTTTCACTCTGTGCCTCTAATAAAGATTCTGCATGCACTACATATGAATGTAACGCATCTCACCCAAACTGAACCGCGTCCAGTCCGCGGATTTAACTGGGCTCCGAGAGGAACTGGTGGTCGCCCTCAGCGAACAGTTCCCCCACCTCTTCTCGCCTGATTTTCGTCGTATGGTTTCCGCTGTACATGTCATGCAAGCACTCATGTTGTCCGGAGCTGCGTTCCCTTATGCATCCTTGTCACGGCGGTGCGCACAATGCAGACGCTTGAATGCTACTGGCGCCTGTTCAGCTCGCGCATTATATCTGGGATGCATCTGCGCTAGTGCCACCTAACACGGCACGTCGATCCCAACTGACGAGTCAGCAGATATTCTCAGCTTTATTGACTTCGCAGCCGGTCATGACCGGTGGATGTTCAGCAAATTGCAACGCGCCTGAGTACGATGAAGTTACGTTCGACGAGCACCGTGTGCCCCCTCTGCTGGCCCTGCATATTCCGCCTTCGTGGCATGAGCGGCATTCTCAGCAATGTAGCCTCCTAATTTCTGAAAATCTTGCGATTCCAATGGCGACAGGACACCCCGACCGCATGCGCTTGTTCGGGGTGGTATATGCAGACGGGGAGCATTTTGCCGCAAGGTACTTTGCCATTGACGGTCCCGTATACACATACGACGGAGTAGAACGAGCAGTAGCAGCGGGTGGAGCGAACTATCACGAACGCATTGTGAGGCGAGGAATTGGCATCAGCACAATGAGGGAGATGGTGCCGACCTCTTGCTATACACATCGGCGGCGTAGGGCAGCGGCGAAAGGTGTCCGGGGTAAATGCACGTGACTCGCGACTGCACGACCACAGGGACAACCTTCAAGTTTGCAAGGTCACCACCACATAGCTGCCTCGTAGAGCCCTAGGCAACCAAATGATGCATTAACTACCTCTAGTTTGCTGTAGAGCGTGATGCATTACTTTCCAGCAAATTTGTGAGGGGCTCTAGTGAGCCATCTGAGCTTGAATTCTACTGATGCCAACGCTTATCTAGGCTATTAGATTAGATTGAGCTACTCTGCATCTTATCTACAAATCCTGTTGCTGTTTCCCATCACATCCGATGCCATGCAGGATGCTCTTCATGCCGGCGCTCTCTGCGCATTCCATTTGTCCTTGTTTGCGCGCCCGCCCACTGCCAAATTGGGCACGGTCCCGCCCTGCACCTTCCAGGGGCCAGGATTACGGTCCCGTTTGGGGCTCCCTTGTTGCAGATGGCTAGCATAGCTTACATACTCTCAAATGCGAATGTATCTAGAGTATTATGAAGGGTAGAATTCATGGTAATGAATAAAAATCATAATTATCCAAAAAGTCGCGGAAAAATCATATATATATTCATATAGCTGATACAATGCAGCCTACTGTGCTGTTATGGTTTGGATGCATGGAAAGCTTTGATACTATGTGGCTTGTGACTAATTCAAAGCAATTTGTGCATGATTCTGTCAACTGTCCTAGGCCCAGTGAAAATGAGCGAAAATTGCGCCTACAAAACGACTATATAATGTAAAACAGGATGTAGAAGCAACAGGCAGCAATCTCTAAGATAGAAGAAGTATCTAGAAGCATGGGAAATTGTAATTTACTGGTAGATGATGTCTAGATCTGTAGAGAACCCCGGAGGTTGGGAACATGTTGCAAAGGGTGTACACCTGCTCAGGCCAGGTAAGCAGTCCAGAGATTAAGAATTATGTCATTGACATACTATTCAAACCATCCTATAGCTTCCTGATAGTATTCTATCATGCAAAAGTAATGTTCCAGGGGAGATTGACATCCTGAGAAGAGAGCAAGGAAAACAGACACTAGACGGTCACAGAGCAACGGTATTGATATTTTGAAGTGCTACATACATATCTACATTACTAAAGACAGTATACACTTCAGTTATAGATAGATAACACGGCGGCGAAAGCAGACAGGAATAAAACGACCTTATTTTTTCCCAAAACAGGCGCCCATCGGAACGTCGAAGAGAAGGAGGGCCGCGTCCAGAGGAAACACATCCGGATTGCTCAACGGAGGACGCTAACATGTTTCCTAAGCATATAGGAAGCATGTACACGTCGTCCGAGAGCGACGTGGCGAGTGGAACAGATTGTAGGGTGGGGGTACTCACCTGTCAATGGGGAGGAGGCATAGCTCGACCTCCAGCTTATTGACATGGCTATCCGAGTACTTTGTGAGCCGTCTGTCTATAGATATATATGTCTAGGTTATATGTAAAACGTTCTGAGAGAAACAGATCAGCGTACAGCGCAATGTGAGCGGGAGACGCACCAGCTCTGCTGCGGCAGGCCTTCCAGTGCCGAGATGCGCTGTATATACATACCTAGGCGGTCGTAACACAAAACGAACGTCAGATTCGTAATTCCCAGGGGTAAATAACGATTTTGAACATCTTCAGTTGGTCCCATTTGGGAATAGGAGGACTGAGGTTCAGGGTGGATAGTTAGGCAGAACGAGGAGAGAATGAGCGAGGAATGAGGTCAAAATAATACTTTTCAGAAGAAAAGCGTGGGAAGTGCTTACAGTAGCCTTCTAAAAACCCCCCTCAACTCATCCCGAAGCAAGCCAAAGTCGTCCCACCGAGCCATGGGATCGATAAGCTGTTTTTGCGAGAGCGAGTAGCACCGTTTTGAGGCCTCGCCCGAGGCCTGCCCTAGTAGGCGACCTGGAAGTCGCCCGAGGGCTAAGGCGGCCCCCAGTCGCTAGTTTTGTTTGCCTCACACCACCACCTACGGCCGGCCACCTCGACGGCGGCCACATCGACGACAACGCACGACGCCCTCAACAGCGTCGAACAACGCTGGAGCAGTGCACGCGGTGCATGCCCCAGCGTGGTGGCATTCTCGTTCGCCCGCGGGCACTCAGGCATAAGGTGCGCGACTATCTGTGCCAGCCAACGACCCCGACCGCTGACCGCCTTCCTGACCGTCGCACGGTATGAAGGACGATTAGCATCGTCCTTCACTATTGAAGGTGTGTTCTCAACACCCTCCCACGTATACTCACCGCTTCCCGCTTTCTAGCAGCCGGCACCAGCGCTGCCCCTCACCCCACCCTTGTCGGTACATAGCCAGCACCGGCATCGCAATAATGCGTCAGAAGCGACGCATTATAGAAGATTACGCAAACGTAGTGTGTACAGACATGTACACCTACGTTTGTGCTCGTCGTGCCGTGCCCCATCCCGCCGTTCGCCCCCCTTCCCGTCTCCGCTCGCCTACCTTTGTTAGTACCATTAAGAATGTATATAGTACTAATGTAAAAAAAAGGGCGGAAAAATGCCCGTAAAAACCCAGAATAATCGAATTCTGGTATATAAGGGCGGCTTGCCTCGTATGCGCCGTGCGCCCCTATCGAGCGACCGTTCGGTGATGCGCCACGATCCAAGGCCGGGCGGTAGGTGTATTATTGAGGCGCCGTACGCCCGGTGGCGAGATAACAGCCATTGATAACAGCAGTTGGGCTGCTATCGAGCTGTTATCAGGCAACTATCAAAGATTTACCACTTTTCGGCAGAGTGCCGGTGGTGCCGCTATCGCAAATTCAAACCCAGCTGACAGGGATATAGCAGCAAATCATGTGTTGATATCTGGCTGGCCGTTAATGCATCACGCTGTACAGACCAGGCTGGGATGTAATGCATTACCTGGTTGCCTAGAGGTGCCTCGTAGACGTTCCCCTCCCGCCGTGCAGTTCCCCACGGCTGGCTTATATGAACTTTGCGTACCTTTGCATCGCATGAAGTACCCATGTCCGGTAGACTACGAGTGGCCGCTGGGCAAGCGGACGTCGACGTCTGCGGCCTACGCCCTACGACGGTGGCCGTTACCTTCGAACTATAGTCCTTGGCCGGTGTAGAGCATTACGGAACAAGAAATGCCGCGCTCTGCACATTGGGCCCTCTACTATCCCTGAAGGCGGATGCATCGAGTCACCAAGTTGCTTCCGCCCTGGTGAGCGGCACGGTTCGCGCGCCTCAACGCAGCAGGTAACAGCTTTTTCGGCATTGTGGGGGCCAACGGCTTATAAGAACCCTCCATTTTGCAACGAGGTGAGTAACTGTCTTCGCACGATGTCGAAACTACTGCCAACCGAAGTCCCTAGATAATGTCTTCAGGCTCCTTGCCTTCGAACCACAACCCAAGACACCCGCCGCACCCTGGCGAAAGCATCGCTTGTCTGCGTTCCCATGGTCGCGGGCGGCGCAGCGGTGGCTTTTTTCATGACGTCGCAGTTCGAGCCGGTTCCAGCCACGGCTACCCGAATTCCTGGTGTTCATCCTTCGCCATCCCCACATCGCGCACCTCGTCGTCCGTCTTGTATGCCGCGGGCCCCCCCCAGACGCCCCAACTTTGCAAACCGACCCTCCATATCCTGCGCTATTCTCTGCAACCTGCTGGTGCACCTGCCCCGGGTACACCAGCTCCTCCTTGTCAACCTCGAATGCCGGCTCTCATTGCCCAACCCTTCGAGCGAGCAGCCGTTCGCATTCCCAACTACGCCCACCATTGCGTTTTCTGGCCTTGCAAGGCGTTTCGATCGTGGTACCATTGCCCGCCCCCATCTTCTTCATGCACGCAGTCAAAACGGTAGAGCTCGTCGGCGTCACCGTTACCGACCGAGACGGCAACCGCTCTCCCACTTACATTCAGGCGACGCGACTCGCTGTGGACCTGCCCACCTGCCCAGGTGGGAGCGGGGTGTATCACATCCATCCGACCAGGTCGCGACCTGACGCATCTGAAAATCACGAATTTCCTCGAGCGGGACTTCGGGTGAACTTAACGCCCTTCTAAACGCAGTCGGGTTCCAACTAAAGGAGTTGGCTATCCACTTCAGGCTTTATCAGCGCAGTGAGTTGCCGTTTGCCTTGGTGTACGAACTTAACATTGACGACCATAGTATCTGCGACGACTGCGAACGTATTGCCCGCTCTACGAATGTGCCGTTATCTGGCGAAGATATTGATCTCGCTACCGGTGGACGACAAGGCATCGTCAGCAATGTTCCGCGCTCTTTTGTCAAACGTACCAGACGCCGTGGAATACCTTGAGATCGTGCTCGACTATTCCGGTTGGGCAGGGTACTGTTCCTACCCGGGTAGGGTGGCCAGACCACACTGGGCAGATGTATGGGATGTGTTATCCGGGCTAAAGGCGTTACGTGATGTGGTTGTGAGTGTCAAGCCGCCACGCAACCAGATTGATTTCGCCTTTGGTGATTTACGATGGCTTCAGGCGGAGGCCTCTAGGTTCACGGATGCAGATGTAGATCTCAATTTCTTTCTTAGATAATTCCTTTCTCCTTGCTTGTCCCTTGTTACCTTTCTATGTTTTCTTATCGCGCCAGTAGCCCATTATTTCATATTAATTATACGCTCTAATTTACGAATCACATCTTCTGACCGAGAGACATTATCGACTACGTACTTGACGCTGGGGTGGGATCTTCATGCATGATATGTTCGAACGAATGACAAGAACGCTTGGGCTATACTCCACTTCGATCACCCTAAAACGAGTGTGGAATGCACAACTGTCGCTGCATGCGAATCCACCGAGTTTCCACTCGACGGACATTTGCGGCATTACCACCTCGTTCCGCACCAGTGATGGGGATATAGCCGCAGTGTTGGTCACGAAAGTGCCGCTTGCGTTTGGGACAGGTCAACTGGACTTGGTTTGTGACCTGTAACGCAACCACCGCGCCCGTTTAAGGCCTCCGCTTGGCGTCTAAGGTTGAAGCCCAGCTCGTGGTCGCGACTGTCTACTTGATGCCACTCAGGGATTTGCCTGCCGCTCTCGAACGCGATCGACTTGAAGGTAAGGCTCGGGTAGGCGAGGCCGATGTGATCGACGAAAGCGGATGTAGTTCATGAATGCAGTTGAGTCCGCGTGAATGACCCCCCAGAGAGGAGTTGGACGAGCCAGGTGCATAACGCGAACAGGTCGACGTCCGAGCTGAAGTGCACTGATGTGATCGATGAATGAGCTGCGGGGGGAGGCAAATTGGTGTCGGTAGGTGGCACCAATGGCAATTAGGCCATCGACTACGTTGCGCGCCTGGTTCGCGCGGAGGTGTAAACCTCGATCTCATTCCTCATGTTGAGGGGAGTTTCGAACAGAACCTCGATGACAAAACGACCTGAGATGACGGCGTTCGTCGTCTGGTGATCTCAATGTCAGCGTACGGTGAAATGTTGACAACGGCGTCCCTAACCTTCAGAAGTTGCAGAAAGGACATGACGTCGTGAAATCCAGTGCGCGCTCGCGAAACACTGCGGCGAACGTTGACGGGAAGGCGTCGAGTGCAATGTCGCGGGTCGCCGAAGACACGGCCGTAAATGCAGCCAGGTCTGCTACGCGTAAATACCCGGGGTCGCGATTAGATGAAAGGTATCCTGAGGTAAACTAAGCAGCATAATGTATGAATATAAATTATAGCAGAAGGTAGAAAGGCACTCACTCTGAGAAGGACATGGCGGCGCGATGAAGGAACAGGAGGCCAGGCGGTGCGTGGAAGGGTTTTATAACGGACGGTTTTTGCCTCTATGTCAGCCGCACGATAACTCTGGCAAACAAACAAAACATGTATTTGCAGTGCACGTTTAACATACAAAATTAGGTGAAATTCAAAATGTGGCGGACATGGCACCGTAATCGTGAGCCGTGGCACGGGCCAGGAGTAATCCTTACAACCTGGGACACATGAGTTTCCCCCAAGTACCCACACTCCGCACACCGGTCAGGATAAGGTGACGGTGCCATCATCCGAAAGGGGTATTATTGCGCACTGATTGCACATCCCGAAAGGGACCGCAGAGACCGGCGCGCAGGTCTTCTTGTGAACGATGGGCGTACCAGCTGCAACTCTGAGGTGTTCAGTTGGCGGCTTCGCGTTGTGGTACAGTGATCGATAGGGCATGTCGAAGGAGTGTTTCCGGAGGTGCGTTAAAATCTTAATCTCGTCGTCGGTGTAGCTGCGACCTGTCACAAAGGGCCGTGCGGAGGCGGGCCATTTGGGGGTATGCGATACAGATGTGGTCGGAGGCAATGTAATTCATCAAAAGTGTCGTTGGGCCTCGAGCGATTGGGATCAGTGCGCATTGTTGACTACCAGAGGTAATCCGAAGAAATGATCCTTGATGAATGACGACCGAGCAATTCGCAGCGCCGTGCGGGATGTCATACAGGTCATGGGACGAGACATGCCACTTGCAGAGACTGAGGCTTGTTAAGGTTCAATGTAGAGGTGGTCGGGGACCGAGATATCCACAAATTTGTATCGAGGCGTCAAGGCAAAGAGGAAGTCGACCACAAACAGACCGGTGAAGACGCCATCAGTGCTCCTTGGACGCGGTGAGAAACGAACAATAAGTATAACGAGTCATACCTGTAGGATTTCGGAAACACGATCGGGGTCGTCAAAAATCTGACTTAGTTTTCCTCTTCCACGCATTTATAAGCGTTGTTGTCCGCGCGATGCGATGTGTCTGCCGGCTGACCCACTTGCATGCTAGGAGGTCGATAGGTGCAAGATAACTCCGAAGCGACGAGGTGAAAGAGCGGGAGCCCCTAATGGGAATGAGAAAGAGGGAGGAGATGGGCAAGATTAGGAACTTGCCAACGGTTAGGAACGGTGGTCATTGTGAAAGAAGGAGAGAGGGGAAGGACGAGAAGTCAGCAGACATAAGGCAATACCGGGCGGGCTTGATGGACACGTGACGAGCTCCTCCCAAAATGTAACGGCAACGGATCCAACTGCACATTGCATTGCTACACTACGACAAACACATTCGAGGACCATACAATGACGGAAACGCCGCGCTACGTCAAAAGCCAGATGGGACTGATTGGATCTCGACATTGTCGACGGCGACATCGTCAACCACCGCCAGCGTGAATGTGCATGCCTGAGGTGGTATGTGAGCCTTCGGACAATGCATACACACTGGCACTCACCTCAAGCTCTGCCTTGCTCTTCAGACGAAAGAGGTCCTGTAAGGCGAAGGTTACCTCAGTGCGCTTCTTACCGCGGATAAAACCTGGTGCGACATTGAACGGTTGCCGCGGCATCGACGAAATCGCCCGGGCGAATGACGAAGTGGCTCGCCTCGGCGAGCAGGCCGGGTCTCATCCTCCAAGAAACAGCCGATGCGGTGGTCGACGACCCACTGCTGGGAGACCGCCCTAGTCTCCTCATTGGGATCATCTTCTGGCAAGCGCAGAGCACTGGTGAGGGTCTCAACGTTGCGGGCAGTCACCTAGTCGCGCGGTGAGTGACCGTTTGTTTGGCGGTCAAGCGAATGCACTAACCTTGGTGAAGACCGAAACGCTTCAACTCAATTTGCGACGTAGAAAGCCGCTCAGAGGTGGGAATCCGTTCTGAGCACACTGTCAGCACCATGTCCCGGATGCTGCTGAGGACGTTGGCTGAGTTGCGAACAACTCGTGATGCGGCCCCGCCGTGCAATACGAGGCGTTGGTGAGCGCCGGGCGCATGTCTTGGGCGACTAAATTGGCTGAATGAGCATCCCTCTCTAGGTCCAAACTGGTCCACGTACCCGTTCCACATCACCAAGCGGCGCCGACGGACTGCGACGCGACAAAGCCCTGCACGCGCACCCTGACTTCAAAGCGTTGGTTCTGGTGAGGGTTCACCTCAGATGGGTTGTAGACAGAGTTTATGGCAGATAGAACCAGTGCTGTCTATGCCCGCCGAGACGACGGACGCCCAACCATATAGGTCATCCATATGTCCGGGGAGTCAACTGCCAATCTTCGGCGGTGTCGATCTGAAAGTCATCTACCAGTCGCCGGCCGATGAAGTTGGGCCAGACATCGCGGAGAAGCTCGCCGTTAAACGCATATGAAGGACCACATGGCGAAATGCAGCGTCGCGGCCAAAGGGGTTGGGGTTGTCGGTTCCTGTGACAGATTCGTGAGTTTTTATACGTGCATGAGGTGAATACTGCACGTGGACAGACTTTAGATGAGACGGAAAGGCGGCCGGCCCGCACTGCATGAGGTACCGGTCGACGGCCGCTGCAAGGGTGACGATCGTTACGTGGGAAGTTCGAGGACAAGGGAGGGATCGATTTGTAGCAGTCGGCTGGTCGGTTTGACCAAGGAAAAAAAAGAAAATGCTCGATTGAAGCTACCGCCTGGAGCGGTCTACCAAGCCGGATACCCTTATTGAGCTTCGGCGAGTCCTGCGCCCGAGGAGGAGTGATGCCGAGGCTGCGGGAATGTCGGGCAGTCATTGCGAGCGCGGGAACGTCCGTTTTTTTGGCGGGGGGACCTGGCCACGCCCGTCGAGTTCCGCCGCCGAGGAGGGGTCTGGACACCGCGAAAACGAAGGATCCCCCACGCCACACTCCCACGTGGGTGCCAAGGAGAGCTTTGTGGCGTGATAGTCGCGTGGTGTGGGAGAGAACGGTTGCGCCGGCGGTGTTTAAACCACAAATTTTTTTTTTTGGCCCAAGTCATTCGGCCCGGTGGCAAAGACGGGAAACGGGTGGTGTGGATAAAAGGGGGATGAAACGAGACTGGTCGGGTCAGTTCCATCCTCTCCAGTCATACGCCTACGTGGAACTTCAACGATGCCCAGGGCAAAGAGAAACGTCGAAGTCGACACGCCTGCCGACCCGCCTTCGCCTCCGAAGAAGGCAAAAAAGAACGTTCGGTAGGTGCCGCCAGCGAGGGGGCCGAGCGAGACGGACGTGGGTGCTGTAAGTCCTAACCCGTGCTGCGACGTGGATGTTTACTTACGAAGTGACGCCGTCTAGTCACAACGACGCCGAAAACCGTTTAAGGGCAAAGGGAAAAGGCCAGCGCCGGCCCTCAAGAGGGGCTTCTGCCTGCGTAACGTCTCCACAATGCGCGGATCGTTTTGTTGTCGCTGACGCACAATGTAGCACGTTGAGCTGCAGCCTTCGACTGGGACCCCCCAGGCCGTGCCAGATAGTCCAAGGTGGGTTGTCGGTCGCATTACCATGGAGTCGTAACTGATGCTGGAGTTGCAGCAAGGCAACAGCTACGAGCCTCGCGATGCTATCCCTCACCAAGGGCAGCGCGGAGCGAGCCTGGCGGCAGGTGAGTTGACTATGTGCGCCTGCGAGAGATGACCGTTAATGTGGTTTTGCATCGCAGCGGACAGGTCGCAGGAAACGACAGCAACGCGGTGGTACAGCTCACGTCCCCGATCACTATTTAGTGGTACAAGACGACCAACCCGGCGCCGGCGGCGGTGGATTCTACAACCACGGTTGAAGCGGCATAAGGGGGCAGGCGATAAAGGCAAGGATCCTCAGGCGCCAGAAGCGAAGTGTCCGACGATGACGACGACGATGAATATCCCAAGGAGTTCGAGGAGATCCAGAACCCAGGATTTCTGACGATGGACGACTTAAAGGTGAGCTCAGGTGGTACCAGTGTTATGATTTCGGCTCACGGTGTGTAGGCATCTTGCGGGATACATCAACGCTATGACGCCTGCGTCTGGTGTAATCCCGATCTGTGCAGTGCCCGCCGCCGGCGACTTTGGTACTCGGACCGGTGGAGGAAGGAGGGGCGACTGGGGACCCCGCCCGCTTCTTTCAGGTCAATGGAAACCGGGTCGTAGTGGGGATCCTGGGGTCCGTCGTGAGTTCCTGGTTCCATGACTACGGTGGAACGCCTGTTTCGCCGATAAACATATCCGTCGAACCGCTCCGTGCCCGCGACTTGGCCGCCTACAACAGGATCTGCAACAATCGTTCGATGCCACCGCGTAAGTTTCCCTACATCGAGTGGGCCTTGTCTAACAGGGAATTAGCACCGACGAGCGCGAGAAAGTCTGGGCGTCCCGACTTATGAAAGTTCGCAGCAGCGTGTGGCAGGCAGCATCAATGGTGAGTCGAGGAGTTGCTCGAGGATTTACGGAAACTCAAGCCCGTCTAGATTCTCCCCTTCACTGACGTACTGGACGGTCAGACGACCTCTACGCCCGTGAAAGGGTACGACGTCGACGCGACAACCATTGTCGCGGGCGACATTGTGCTTATGCGATGCTGACATCGTGCGCTACCCGCCCAAGAGCGAGGTCACCTCTAATAAATGGACGAGCTGGACGACCACCCTGGAGCTCAAGGACGTGGTTTACCTCAATCGTGCGCCCCCGAGGTGAAGAAGCCGCAGGAGGGGAGCATTGAGGTCGGAGGCCAGAATGCCGGCGGGTATATCTAGCGTAGCGCGAGCAACCGCGGGTAATGACCCTGTAGTCGTAGTTATGTTTCGGGCAATCCTATGTCGGTGTCATATTTGTAATGTTACACCTCGCGTAGACAAGTGTGAATGAGGGCAATGACCTCTGTCGCTTGCACTGTATTTCGAGCCGTAATACATAATTCACATAGTTGTGACAACAGAGCCAGGCCAAGGTCATACCTACAGGACAGGTGCACGCTGGATCTGATAGGGCCGGAGGAGGGCGATGCGGTGAAAGGTGGGCTTCGAGATTCCGAGTGATGACAGTCCAAATTTCGTTATAGTCCATATCAGAGCAAATGAGGTGATATATGGGGCTAGCGATAAGTTGGTCAACGGGAGCGGACATTGGAAGTAGTACGAGGTGTGCGTACCGCGAGTGTCGGCTCTGAGTCTCTAACATGCTCGAGATGTTGAACGACTCGGCCGTCGATTTGAATGCTGAAGTCAACCTGAACGAGTGAGCTGAATGTGACAATGGAGTGGCAAGATACATACGAGTGGGTTGTCGGGGGTCGACTGGAAAAATCAAACGGAGGGGGCGGATTGGAGAACGTGAGGTAAGTAGAACCTTGGGGATTGCGAAGCAGTGTCGCGGAGCTCGCGTCGAGTGTTGTCCATATAGGGCGAAGGGAATGCAGGCGAAGGTTAGGGGTGAATAGGGAAGAGACGAGCGAAGGCAGGAGAGGGAATATACGCGATGACAGTGGTGCGGGTTGGCCTGGAATGGAACTGGTCCGCCGAGAAACGGCACGGCCTGCGCGGCGGCGAGTATTGTGGAGGCTGACTCTCAAGGCTGTGAGGTTAGCGTATGAAGGGTGAGGGTAGCCTGTGGAGGTGGCATACATCGACGCATGGGGAGTGGGGGCATTGCCAGTTGAGCGGAATGGATTCTACGTTGTGGACGCGATCGTTCGTCTGGGTGTAGCGCAGCACGGATTGAGGTTGGAACCGAAGCTATATAATTGACACTGCTGCGTTCGTGGGCATCATCAAGTGCAACGAGAGAATTCATCAGCTCAGCAAGGCTGTGGGATGGAACCGACTGGTGATAACTTAGGTTGAGGAAAAGTGCCGTGAGGTGGGTCGCGCGCGCGGGGCGACAAGGTGGGACAGAGCGGCTACGTTGTTAAGGCCAAGTAGACGAACGGGGCTGAGAAAGAGTAGAGGCTTCATAACGCGGCGTGCGGACGACTGGTGTCGTGGTAAGAAAGGACAAAGATGGGGACTGGGTGAGTTAAACATCGAGTGTTATTATGTAAGATATCTGCCGGGAAGGGATGTCGATTACAAGAGTAGTGGCGCCCCACAGGCTTTCAAGGGGAACCACGTTCAGCATTCGGGCCAATTCACAGCTTATCGCGAAAGGTGAGCCGCACTCGTTGCACGCACAGGGTTGGTGTCCAATATCTGTGCAGGTCGTGAGCGGAAACGAAGGTGCGCATGGAGCGGAAGTCCTCTTTCAGTCGAACATCGTATTTGGCATGCGGATGCAAATGTTAGAGGCATATTAGGGAGCGAAAGGTTGTACGTCGAGTGCCACAACCGCGATCACCCCGCACAATGGTCGACGAAGTACCAGCACTGGAGGCTTTCGAAGACGACGAGCCGCCGCCTCTTGAGCCGGTTGACGACGACACACCGATAGGCGAAGAGATAGCTTGGGTTCGAATCAACGACCAGTGGCCCAGGACGTTCTTGATTACCGAGAGGTACAACGTGAGAGGAACCATGGGTGACGCGCAGGTGATCAGGGTGTGAGTTGCGAGGTTGTATCCATTCAGCAGTTACATGATCTACCACAGTCAGGGCGATCCGAGGACTTGTGCGCCGTCGTCCGGCGACAATCTATCTGTTCGTTCAAGCTGATCAGAGGTGAGGGACGTGCAGCTCGGAGGTGTGATACAATTTAACCTGTCTGTAGAGAGGCCGATGGGGATGAAGGACGCCATGAGGTTGCGGTACATTCGATGCTCCACATCCCGTCTATAGGGCGGTGGTGGACTATTAGCTGGGATGCAGTTGATTAGGGGTGGAGGGTGTTGCTAATGCGCTCGCGAACCAAGTATTCCATCTTTTGCGGACTGAGCCAATAAACCTGCATTACCGTTTGCGCCGAACGAGCCGTAGCGCGACTTTGGGTTGCGTTGCAGGTGAACTTGGGATGGTTTATGAAGATTGAGGAAATATGCATTACAAGACAGTGCGACTACATGGTAAGCGGAAGGGAGGCAGTGATTGGCTACATGTCTTAATCCCAAAAACAAATTCGTAATGACGCCACGGTGAATGACCCAGACGACAGACCGCGCCTACGCATTGTCAGAAGGGCCGAGCCATGTGGGTGGTAAAGGACTCACCTCGCGAGTTGAACGCGTGAGTATGTTCAAGCACGTCGAACTCCATGTCTTTGGGTCCACAAAGCGGGAACGGCCATCATCATCATCGGCGCCACTTTTCAGTTCCAAGGCGAGTAGGTTCAAGGAGACCGCGCGACATGCGAGGCGAAAGACGACGACCCAGTTAACGTAGGACATGAGGGTAGCCGGGTCGAGGGTGGGTATACTGAAGTCGAAGAGCAGATACAACCGGCGGCACGTTGACGGAAGCAGCCTGAGATGCGATAGACCAGGTGGACACGGCTAAGAGCGGCGAACATTCCATCAAGGTCAACGCAATGTGGGGACGACACGAGCCGCGCCTAAGTATTGAAGCCGAGGACAATCGCGGATGGCGGTGAAGACGCGAATTGATGAGGTCGACATCGAGCTCTGGAAAGTGAGTCAGCGGTGAAGCGGACGTAATGGACGACAGACCTTCATGGTCAGACTCCAGCCTGAGGTAGAGGAATTCAAGAGTTGAGGTGCAGCTCTGAATGACCGGTGTGACAAGGCAAGGAGGTCCTCGCATATGGGGCCCAACTGGAGTTTCCACCAGGTTTGCACGGGCGGATGGACGACGTGACAAAGTCTGGAACGTAGCTAGTCCGGTACCATTTGAATGTTTTGAGGTTAACGAACTTCTCGAGAACCGCGGTGAACTCGAACTGGGGAGTAATGACTTCGGTTCCGCCAGCAAGAGAGAGTATGAACTCGAGAAAGAGGTCCCGATGCGAGCCCAACCTCGCCTTCGTAGCAACGACACTCGGACCAGCGAAGAGAGAGAAGGACAAGGTGTTGTAGACGTGGAAAGATGGACACCAGGGTAGGCGTGCGAGTCTGCAAGGGCAGATCGCGGGCTCGTATAGAAGAGTCCCCAATAACGGTGAGCTTCTTCGCATAGGGGACGCGATTGGATTCATCCGCCTGGAGATGTTGGGTGAAGTCTTCGACATCGGGGTGTTGGGCAGTCCAAAGCAAGTCCAGTTCCCGGTAGAGCACGCCCCGCGCAGCGCGAACGAGTATGGCGATGGGCCATCATGCAGTGTGCAACGTCGCAGAGGTCGTCGACTTGACAGACTATTTGTTCCATGATTTCAAGCGGGAGGGAGGGTGAAGGGCATAGTGGGTGGTCAGAAGGAGGGTGCGTCCCGTCGTCAGCCCCGTTTGAAGTCCGAGTCCCGTTTCCAGCCCTCCCCCGGCCCGAAAGGGCCGGTTGACGGTGACGGTGTGGGAGCCGGGGGAATCGCTTCGGCGTGCTGCATCGCAGCAGCGCCATTACCTGACAAGTTACGAAAAGACGAGAATCAGTCGTTGGCATGCGGGCGAGAGCCGTGGGCGCTTGGCATTGCGTGCTTGTCCCATTCTGGCAGGTGAGAAGGATCGCCTGGCGCGGCTGAAACAAGGGTGAACCTTGCACGCCATCGCGAAACAAATCTTGTAGTTCACAAATTAAATTAGTTTAAAATGCCGTCCTATTTGAGCGGGTTGCACTTAGAATTTGCATAATATACTATCGGCACGACGCTCAACCACGACCACGGTGAACCCATTGACAGAATCCGGCATCCTGACGAAGTACTCATACAACGCGGTCGCATTTTGTGTGGGCAGACAGTAAATCGCATGATAAAAAGACCCAAAGCTACGAGCTCAACAAGAAATTGGTGGCGTGTCCAGGCCAAACAAGCGGGGCAAAAGAGTCGCTTACACCTCATGACAACACGCGTGACAATGGCCATCTGCTCACTTTCCAAGGCGTTCCACTCTAAGCGGCATCGATGGCTGGTTCCGGTTAGCCCCCACGGAGGGGTACGCAACGCCGGCACGGTTCCAGATGATGTTGGTATCTTTGCCTTCGGGCAAAGAAAACCGGAACGAGGAAATGAAAATCGCAAGAACAACCTCTTGTTCAAAACGTTGTGAACTTGTCAGGTCATGCGAGGATCAAGCGACTAACTCATCTCAAGCTGGAGAGAATTTGAAGCCGCTGTTTTGCCGCGGACGTCAATGAGAGTTGGGTTCAGATGATATCATTCAAGCAGCTTACATGCATGGCACGACCGTGCCACCAAGGAATGTCATGCTACGGGTTGATATGTTGTATATGACGTTGGATCCAAAATGTATGACTGGGATGACTCACAGATTGGATAGTAAACGCCCGGAATCCTTGCATTGGAGACGGCTTCAGGAAGCCGTTCAACCTCAACCAACGATGTGGCTTCCACTCTCCTGCGTCTTCGCACCCCAGATTGCCTTGTTGCGGTTTAGATAGCATAGATGCCGATGAATAACATTGGTACCCTTGGGGCACGGTAACGGCAGTGACGGAGTGTCCCATCGACGGTCGCGAGAGGTTTGAGACAGCGTGCAAAAGCATGTCTTGCTTCGCTCTAGAAAACGAGGTCTCAGTACCTCTTGTTTTTTGACTAAAGAGAGACCTAGCACCTACTCGCGGGTCACAAAATGGTGTGCTGGCGGCCATCTGCTATTGTGCCCGGTCAATCAGAGCTCAGCGGCTGAAAAAAATGTGAAGCTCACAAACGGAGCGTCTCCCGACAGACAGCATCAAGGAATGGGGAGATCCACAAGGTCGTCGTAATCAAGTTCATCTTTGCCAGCAATGCTCTGAGCCGCGACTGACCTCGTTTTCTGAGCTTCTCTTGAACGTCCGGATGCATACAGAGAAGGTGTAGGATGCGTGCCAGAGCATTGGAAGTTGTATCCGTACCTGCCGCCTGCCGCCGTAAGCGTCCTGTCGCAAAAGATTGGTTTAGTGCAGAAAAACAACCGAAGTTTTGGAATCCAACATACGACATCTGGGCTACGAGCTCTTTCTCGGGGAGCCTATCCTCATCAGAGGCCTGCATGTTCGCTCTGACTGAGTATCCATGGGTTACTGGCTCATATTGTATACTGCAAGTATGACTTACGCAGCACGCCCATGAGATCTTTGCCCTCAGAGAACTGTAACTTGGTACCTCTTCGTCATCTGCCATCAGAGCCCGCTGCTTCGACTGGAAAATGTCCCCGGGAGGTCTCATCCATTGTATCAACGATGTACTTCATATCTTTGTAAAGCCTTTGAGGGAAGGTGACGAAAATTCTGGGAAATCAAGTGCTTGAGGGTAGGGTGGTTTGTCCTGTAGATAGTAAACAGGGTCGATCAGTGGCGCGCTGAGGCGCCAAGGCAGGCAACGGGCAAGGGTGGGCCTATATTATGCTTCAGCGACTCAGTCAAACGAGTTAAGCCGCAATGCACATACATAAAGGACTTCAAAGCGTCCCCATACGCGTTCGGAATGTTCTGCTCGAGTGGGTCGAAGGAGTGACCGAGTGCGCCTTTGCCGATTAGTTCAAGAGCCGTCCGACCCATCCATTTGAGCAAATCCACCTCATCGCTAGGCGAAGCGTCAAGCTGATTGAATATACCGTTACGAAGCTATATGAGGCCACAAAGACGTCAGCGACAGAATTCTACACAGCGTGCCATTAGCGTCAGTATCGTACCCTCATCACACGGTCTCGTAAAATATTGGCGTCATTTCTCTCATATTTGCGATGGAAAATACCGGGTTCAAAAGTTTCCGCTGACGGCGATGATGATCACCTTGATTCTCGTTTTCAGTCAATATGGAATTGAAGTTTATTCAAAGCGCACCGTGCGTAGAGAGCAGCCCGGGACCAAACACCAGTCGACGAGTACTATGGGAAAGCCTTAAGTGTCCTCTAGAGACATAAACCTTAGATGTGACGCACAGCATGACGAAATCTGCCTCTTCGTAGAAGTCTTGATCCTTCAATACAACGTGCTGTAGAGCCTTGGGGTCGAAACACCCAGAGGAGACGAGACTTGAACGACACATTGATCAACGAACAGAATGCCAAGGATAAGCCTACTTACACCCATGACTCCGTTCAGTTTGACGACCTGTCCATAATTATTCGTCAAGCGGTCCATAAAACCCCACCCATCCTTATGGTGTAGTTCGAACAAGTTCCCTATTCATTCTACATTAGGTGGGGAGAAGCAAATAAATCGGGAGAGTACTCACCTTTGGTCATAGAGCTAGAGGACGGTCCTGGCACAATGTCCAGGGGCGACGTGATGACGAAATTCCCGAAGAGCTTCCATAGGAGAACGGCTATTCCTCCGCTCATCGCCCACGGGATGACGAACACGAAGGAATCGTACATGCTTTCGGCGACGGTTTGCGGCTTAAGGAGTTTAGGATGTTTTGCAAGCAACGGTCTTTGCTGACTGGCCTCGACTCGTGCGTTGTTATATAGAGCTGCGGACTTCAAGGTCCAAGTTCGGGCGGGCTGAACCCGAGGATGCTTCTTAGACGTGGGATCTTGACCATTACTCTATTTGGGGTGAGAATTCTGAGTAGTTCGCGCCGCTCCCGTGGCATTTTCTGACAATGGTTCCCGAATTCCCCGGAACGCAACCTTGAGGAGCACATGTTCGTCATAACAGTACTCATAATGTCCGCAACCGCGCCGTCTTGCTCCAAGTTTTTCTACATATCCGTCTATAAAGTATGATTTAACATGAAGGGAGCCAAGGAAAACAGGGAAGTGACTAGTCGCTAAAGCTGACACAAAATGCCCTGTAAAACGATGTCACGGCAAGAGACAGCAGCGAACTTACTGATACGAGGCTCCGAGTCGCGTTCTGACAGGATGATCCCGCTAATCACATGCATAGAAACGAAGAGTGGTCGCACGCGATGACTTGTCGTGCCTTATCCGCATTGTATGATTCGTAGACTTCCCCTGTCGCGTGGCTGTAAACCGTCGAGTGGGCAGATGCTTGATGAAGCCTCCTCATTGCTTGTGACCTTACAGATGCAATGCCGCGGATTTCGGGAGAATATCGACACAGAGATTTTTGATAACACGTGATTACATTCGACAAAGTCATCGAGCTCGAGGACAACATGAATGTCAGGAGAAAGCGCTGCGCGTTCGAAATTTGTCGTGTGTCGCGCGACAAAGATCACGTGAAACGCACGTGGCAAACATGGCCACTACGAAATTCGAATTTCGAAATACCAGTTTTGCGAGGTTACCCCACACGATTAGCGTAACGTATTCATAACACTGCGAGAAATGGCCATGTAAGGATTTATATGTATTCAATAGTCCATTTATACACTATTCAGATTACCTTTATAGGCTGTCATGTATGCGCGGATACCTTACTCAGGCTGTCGGATGGCTTCCATCTTGACCGGCATGTGCGGCTTTCCGTTACTCTTGCGCGTAGACGGATACGCAACTGGAGCCCGGTTCCAAATAATGTCACCATTTTCCCCGTCGAGAAGGGAGAAGCGGAATGATTCGAGAAGAGTTGAAAGGACGACGACCTCTACAACAAAGCATTCGTGTCAGAAAGGTAGGGATCGGCGAGGTGGATCCAGAGTACATACTCATTTCGAGCTGCGAAAACTTGAAATCGCATGAATCCTCCCCTGATGAAGTCAGCATCTTGGTCAGCAACTATACGCATGAGTTCTCATTTATGCGACTTACATGCAGCCTCTTCCGCCCCCCAAGAACGTCATCCTACGCCGCATTAGCCTCCATCGACGCTTGAGCGCAAAAAGTCAAAACTCACAGATTCGAATATACCCCGCCTCGTGTACCTTCGCATCTACAACCGCCCTCGGCACACCATCTCCCAGCCATGCGTTCGGGTTTCCACAACGAGGGCGAGGCCGCGTCCGCTCCCCACAGCGCACGATTGCGGTTACAGGAGTTTACACCGATGAACAGCAATGTCCCCGCGCGGGACTTGCAATGGCGTCTTTGCCGTTAACGGGTGTAGAGAGCGGAAGAATCGCGTCTGCTGATGTCCTATTTCGTATCAGCGGTCTGAACAGAGGAAAGAAAGAGCAAAGGGGCGTACTCGCGAGGAAGGAAGGGCACCGGCGGGTATCTGGAAGACGTGAGTAGGGTGCTAGAAGGAAGAAAGCTCACCCAACGAGCGTACAGTCGCATTGTCTCACGGCATACGGCGTCCGAGATAGGGAAGCTCGACGAGGTCGCTGTAGCTCAGATTATGACCCTCATTGGGCCGCGCGTGCCTCGGCAATTTCTGTCCGCAGTCGCTCTTGGACGTTGGGTGTGAAGGCTGAGCAGATGGAGAATGCGGGCGAGGGCGTTCGATGTTGTGTCTGTTCCCGCGAAAGTAAATGATCTGTATAAAGACGATGTGGAGGTCATCGGACGCATGACAAAAGGGGACGTACGACATCTGAGCAATAATTTCCTCCTCTGGTAGCCGATCTTCCTCAGCAAGCCACCATATTCTCTCTCACTATAGAAAACTATCAGAAAACACGACTTTAAAATTCGACAAAAATTGCTTGACTTACAAAGGATACTCATCAAATCTCTCCCTTCGTCTATTCCCATCTTCACCTCCTCATCTCCTGCAAACAAGGCCTTCTTCTTCTCTGCATGTATTTCGCGCGAAGTCTTGTCCAGCGTATCGCATAGTACCTGCCATATCATGCATGCCCGGGTGCGGCAGCCACGGCAGCACGCTTCCGAGCAGCCTTCGCACCCACGGCCGGGTGTCGCCCACCTTCAGCAGTGGCAAGTAAATAGGCAGCATGATCTGCCATGCAAGAATTCGTGCGCTCGTTGGCCTAAAAATCGGCGCCTGTGAGTCCTAGTATACAATGTCAGAAGAAACAACGCACATGAACGATTTGACCGCCCTCCGCGTATGCATCAGGTCGACGAGCAACTAGTGGTCGAATGAGTGCCCAAACGCGCCTTGCCCAATAAGCTCGAGCGCCGTACGGCCCATTCACCACGCGAGGATGTCGACCTCACCATGCTGCGCCGACGCGACGTCACGCGCGAGACCCTCGCGCAGCTGCTCGCATACACGCATTAGCGAGAAGACTGGAGCAGAGGCAGAGTGCGTACGCTCGGTGCGCGACCTCGTAGAAGATGGGCGTGAGCTGCTTCATGTGTGCGATGGAGAAGACGGGGTTGAGGAGCTTGCGCTGACGACTTGGTGATGCTCGCCTTCAGTACCGAAACACACCCGGGGCCGAACATAAGACGACGGAAACTCGTGCACGCTCGTGTGGAGTCTTCTAAGAGTGAGAAATGAAAACACGTTCGTACAGCAGATGGCCTGAGTGCTTCTCTTCGTAGATATTCCTGACTCCTTCAGAAAAAAAAAATAAAAAAAAAATGTGTTGAAGGGCCTTAGGGTCGAAGACATACAGCTGGCGCCTCTGTAATCGAAGCTGTTATGGTAACAAGTAGTGCCTCAAGAGAAGAAACATACGCCAAAGACACCCCGGAGTCTTACGACGCCTGGGTAACTATCTGTCAAATGATCCAGAACACCGGCCAGGCGTTTGGATATGACAGTCGCGGTGAGTGCCTTCGAGTTCAGGGTCATTCAAAAACAATATTCTGGGTCTACAGAGGCAAACACGCACCTTTCAGCCAAGAGGGATGACTCCGGACCTGGTAGAGCGTCGATATCTTTGTTCTTCAGTTTACTTTGTACATGTCGCCAAGCAACCAAGAGTATACAAAAGCTCCAACGATACCACGGCACAAGCGTTACCACTAAGCATGACGGGGGCAGATGGAGTGTCTGAATGGCGTTCCCTCACAAAATCCCGCTCCTAATGATGACAGCTACTGCTATTCCGACGGCCTTTACCTCCGAAGCATTCTGTACTCTGTACACCCAACCACACGTGCGGCAGCAAAGGCCCCGATTCCCTACAGCTTCTCTCTATCACTTAGCCAGCTCTATTCCACCACGAATGATCGATTATGCACGCAGTTATAACGGTGTTCCTTGCAGCGACCTGTTTGCATTCACTTACCTATTCACTGCGCAGTGTACTTCAAGAATCCGGCCGGCCTTGTGACGAAGCTCCTGACAGTGCGCGAAGATGAGTTGTCTCGTTGACTGAGGACATAGGCACGGCCGCTTCCTCCCGAGCTTCGTGATTATTGCAACCTAAGGCTGACAAGAAGCCCCAGGTCACAAGTGGATCTCTGACCGCGCGTTCACAGTGATCATCGGTGACACTTCAGTGGACCGGATCTAGCCGCTAAGCCGATTACCGGGCTACTCCCTGCGTGATGTAGCCTCTCTTGACCGATTCCGGCCTAAGTTTTTGTTGATGTTCCCGAAGCTTCGAAAAAATGGCCACCGATTGGCGAAAGCGGGTTCGGTCCCAGAGAGGCACATTAAATGGGGTTGTCGCTTAAACCCACCCCATGCTGGATGGTACCCACACTCGACCCTCCTTAACCCTCACTTCCGCCCTTGCTGTGTACCCCCCGTGCGCCGCATATCGAAGATTGTGTGAAGATTCGCAAAACCATAACCACTGAACGGAAGCATGGTCTGACTCCGGACAGTGAAGGATCATGGATCGATCTGGAGAAAAGCTGGACGAGACGATACGACAAGCAGCCATCAAATCGTTGGCGTTGAGGATAGCGAAATCCACGTAGCTGTCTCCTGTTCCGAACCTGTTTTGTAGCAGGTGCTGTGCTTGCTCCTTTCACCACATGCAAGCGCCGATATTATTGGGGGAAAAGGGGGGGAAGGGAAGTTTGGGCAAAGTTTTCGGTTTTGATACAATCTTTTTTTTCCCTTTTCGTATCATGTGCGTGAAGGTTAGTAGCCTTTTCCATGCCTTTTACCTTCCTTTGACCATGTGGCATAGTCAAAACTCATTCAAAGACAAAGGCTGTGAACAAAGGTAACCTTTAAGTACTGACCAAGGGCCCCTACAGCGCGGAGACACGCTGAGAACACGTGGAAATGGGTAACCTTTTCCAAGCCTTTTGCCGTCGACAAAGGTCTGACTTTCCCCACGTGCTTTATTTGAGTAATATTGATGTAAAACGAATCCCATTATAGACAGGAATAGGGGATAAAAATGAGATCAAAACGAAAAACCTTACACAATCTTTTTTCGCCCTTTTCCGCCCCGCAATATTGACGCTTGCATGAAGTGTTTGGGTTTCCTCTTCTTCCGTGCGCTGGATCTTATGCACCGCTGCCATTCTCTTCCTCTTCCGAGCCTTGTCGCCATGAATATTACCCCACACGACCTAGTCACTCTCTTTCTCATTGATTGCGCATCCTCGAGCGTCAAGATGGGGCGAGGAGAGAAGCACTGAGACACTTGCCGGGTTGTCGTCAATGTTTGGATGAATGGCGTTAGCCTGGTTCCCGGGGAGAAGGCTCGAAACTTCGAAGATTATCTTGAGAAGGTGTGTGCCCATTCTTTTAGCGCCGCGATTACCGTTCTTGACGTCCTGTGAAAGGTGTGCCCGCTTGATCTGCGACATTAGCCAATGGGACGCAGAGGATACAGGTGGCAAAGAGTGGTGCTCGGCGTCGCAACACGCAGTTTCTGTGCCGACATCAGCGACAGGGCTAGAGAACATGTCATTACCAGAGAATGCACGATTTTCCTGACTTATACAGTCGTCATCTGAGCCTTGTCGTCTTGACCCAGCGAACTCTTGCGTAGTTGTTTCCCGTAAAAGCCTCCACTTCGAGATTCAATCGTCCTGGATGTCAGGACGCAGTTGGCGATGGATCACCCACCAAAATCGAGCGGGTGGAGTGATCTTTTACTCGTGGATGAATAATGTGGTCAAATAGAGAGACGGCTGTATCATCAGGCCTATGAAACGAGAGTACTAGAAGAGCACAGTGACGAAAATAGAGTTTGCCAAACGACCGAAAAGGGACGCATCGCATCGCATCGTGGCGTTCGATGCCATCACTACACCACGTGCGGCGCTCTGGGTCGCCAATTTCCGTGCGCGTGCTCCTTGGTTTGCAACCTTGACTAACGTCGACAAGTCCAGTCTTCTCTCAACGTCCACACGACTAGAATCAGCACTCGCTTCACATTCACAGCGTGATGCTCGCCCTCTCCCATGAACGCCACATGACTCTTCCCTCGGACGACCTCGTTCAAATGCGCGGCGTGCTCATACAGTCTCTTACGTTTGCCCCTTCACACACCGCACTCCGAAATGTGGCACCGAGAAAGAAGGAGAGGTCTGAGAGAACAGGGTCAGGTACGGCCAATACAGTCCTCGGACCGAGCGATGCTGTCTACTGGCATCGATACGACGCCCAGGACTCTCAGGGAGAGCCCGTGTCATAGGTACGTGTAGTCGAGCTGGCGTTCACAGCCGCACAAGTGAAACACGAGTCTAATCCCCGGATCTTCCGCGACCCTGGAGCGTCATCAGGTCGTCCAGCGCAAGACGACGCGCCTCGGAGGCTCGTGCCGCGTTTCAAGCGCACACACTCATCTCACGCATACACTCATCTCGCGCATATACCCACCCCATCCATCTCGCACATACACCCATCTCGCGCTCACCACCGCCAGCCTCCCCGCTCACCACCGCCGGCCTCCCACGCCCTATCACGCGCGCCCGAGCTCTTCTCGGTCACACGACGCGTCTGCCGCGGCTCCATCGCAGCGCGAAGGTCCACGCGGGGCGCGCTCGCGCTGGCCGCATCGCGGGGGTGTCTCAGGGTGTCTCGAGGGGCATTGCGAGGGCGTGGGAGGTGAGCTGGGGAGAGGCAAGTTGGGCTGTTTCGGAATCGGGGGTGCGAACGCTATCACGGAGCGGGTGAGCGGTACGTGTCTACAGCCAGCAGTCCCTCGGCCACTCCGAACGAAACAGAAATCTCAGTCCAGCGAGCGCTGCTATCATTCGACGGGACCCAAGTCCGAACGATGCGCGTTATCGCTGCCACAAGTGCAGACTGCACCGCTTTGCATGTCGTTCCTGGCCCTGGTGGCGACGACTCGGTGCCTTGGCGGCGGGTGCTGGTGCATTCTTCAACCCGCTGCGCGTGCGGCGAGGCGCGCGACCGGGCTGTTTCGCGCGTAAATTCGCGCTATTTCGGTGCTTGTACAAGCACGCGAGAACACGTGAGCTTGAAGGTGCGTATGCGTTGAAATGTCCCATGGAATCGTGCGGGTGCACGTCTGCGGAAGCGCCCGGCGCGTCGCCAGCGCACACCACACGCTAACTGAATACAACGCGGGGGAAGCACGTACCTGAATGCGGGGGAGGGAAAAATCTTGAGAAGATTACGAACCTTGTGCGTGGATGTGTCCTCGAATCGGGACGAAGTTGCGAGAAGGGTTGGTGGTGGTGCGAGTGAGTGCGCTGTAATGTATCAAGGTTAAATCACGGGTTCTTTGGAGAACGCTTGGGTCTTCGAGGCGGCGGCGTCTATATGGTCTCGGAGCTTGGATCGCTTTAGTCCGCTAATGTACCGATAACATAGGTACTAACTAGTGTAGGATAGACCTCGCGTCAGAGTCCAGACGACGTTTGAGAGGCAGGCAACTTTCCACATGTTTCCGAATGCGCAAAGGCGTGAGATTCTCGCAGGAATGGGACGCAGTAGGACCGATTTGGGCCGCGTCGCTGCGCGTCGCGACGGCGCGAGGGTCTGTATCGAGGTTTAATCGCGCTTATCGTGAGACTCAGTGAGGGTTTCGAGGGTAGGTGTGGTCGGTCGAGGCCTCGGCATCTGGGTCTGTGTTGTGATTGCGATTGCGGGGGCGTTGTGTTAAGGTTCTGTGGAGGTGTGAGGTTAGTGAAGGTTTCGGAAAGGCGTGGCGGGCGTGGTTCTCGAGCTCTCGGTCAGCCACTTATGTGACAGGGGTTCCTGTGTATATATTCTTTGTGAGGGAGGCCCTTTCCAGAAACCATGGGCGCAAACGAAGATTTCGCTACGTCGTGCACGTTCACGAGCCGTGGGGCTGGCGTGGGGGTCCCCAGGTATGGGGAACACAGGACTCATTTGACCGGGTGTGCGAAGGCGCGGCGATATCTAGGTTAATTCGCGCTTCTTGTGACGCTAAGGAAGGTTTTCGAGCGTGGCGTCGTGGAGCACGGTCAAGGGGAGGCCAGGGGAATGGGAGCACGAGACAGGTGTGGCGGATGCATCATTGGCAGTGTGACAAGCATAGTATATCAAGCTCGACTAGAGAAAGAGCGTGCTTCCTGTAGGCTAGCGAAAGTTTTTGGGTGTGGGCGTCGTGTTCTCGAGGCTCGACATCTCGGCACGCGATCGCAGCAGCCGCGACTACACCACTGAGGGTAAGCCCAACGAAGACGGAGACGTACCTGTTGAGAAACAGACAAACTAGCACGCATTCTTCGACCCGTATGATGGACCAAGAAGTCGTCCGACCCGGTTGTCATCGGGCGCATCGAAGGGCGCCGCTGCGCCTGTTTCGCGAGCACGTTTGTCCGAGGGGTGTCTTGCGTGCCGATGGTGTTTCGGAGACTGCCGAGTGGAAGTCGATGCGTTGCTGCACAGAGGGTTGGGGCAAAAGCAATTGAGTACCGAGATGCCCAGTGGGGGCCGTACTCGCCCGTGTGCGCAATGTAGCATGGAGCCTGCGTATTCAAGCCCCGCGAGCCGTCACCGGGCTCGACTGGCGGTGGACTGTGAAGGCCGCCGTGGCCTTACGGCCAAAGCGAGCTTCGATCCGATTAATTACGATTGATTCCACGAAGGAGCGATGACGCACCTTGAGTCAAAAGAGCCGCCAACATCGATTTTGGCCTATCTTGGCGGGTGGCCCGGTCGCGGCGAGCGATACCCGCCGAACGCGTGCACGATAAAGAGCGCCCAGCGAACTTTCTGCCTAGGGACCGTACCACCCACGACACCGGCGATCATCTGTGCCGATAGTGGTCCGCATCAGTGCGTGAGCGAGGCGGGGGGCCGTCCCGTACTCGCGACGGAGGCGGCGGGCGTGACTCCGGGCCTAGAAAAGTGCGCGGATGAGTATTGGATCTGCGGCTCAGCAAGGCGGGATCGGGAGCAGCCTTGCGGACGCCGATAGTCTGGGCGTGCCACGCTTAGGCGTGCTGCTTGGTCGCAAAGGGTAAATTGACCTAGATAGCGGGTACAGAAGGGAAGCCGAACTAGAAAAATTTGGCGTGAGTGGTACTGGTAGCGCGTGGGCGGCGCAGGCCGGTTTCCGGTGGGAGGGGGCGGCGGGGGATGTCGCGATGGGTCAGTGCCCGGGGCGATAATGGGGGCCCGGTCGAGCTGGGTATGCCTTACTCGGTGTGCCCGTCGGGGAGGGTGTGCCCCGGTCGCTCGGTCCGGGCACAAGCCCGGGGCCATCTCGTCGGGGTCGGGGACACGTGCATGCCTGGCTATCCGCGCGGGGGTTGAGCACGTTCGGTGGTTCATAAATGAAGGTTGGGCAGCCAGCCACGTGTGCGAGGAGCAGGTATGTGTGCCCAGCTTCGGTGAGTGATATCACGATCGGGGAACTGCGCCGGTTGCGTCTCAGATCCCATCGCGCTATCGCCACCACCCGCATAATATACAACACGTCTCCCGTCCACATCCATCCCAACACCACCCACCCGCGCACGGCGATGCCTCACCGCACGCTCCCATACTACCCCTCGAATGACCGCACAGGCGCACACACCGCGAGCGACTCGTCGACGAACATCTACGACCGCCTCTTTCTGCTGCCGTGCGTATGTGCGCGTCGCTGTGTGCGGGGATTGGCGCTGCCCCGCCGTTTCGCGCGTCCTCCTCTTCGTCCTCCTCCTCTTCCTCCCTCAGCTCCTCCCTCACGCTCCTCTCTATGACCTCGTGCTCGTAACCATCGTGCTCGCCGCTCCTCGCCTCCGCCCCCTTCACTCTAACAATCACCCAACACGGGCCGGCGCAGCAGCACACGCGCCCACCTCCGGGGCCACACCTCCTCCCCCTCCCCCTCCTCTGCCCCCTCCATCACCCTCGAATTCGGGCCGCACGGCTCCCTCTGCGGTCCGTGCTCCTCGGCAAACGCAAGGTGCCAATGAGCCAAACAGTGGTTGAAAAAGACGGGGACCCGTGTTTGCTGGGAGCTTGAGCAGGCGGTTTGTCGCGGGCGATGGGAGGGAATATCGCTGGGTAAGGAGGGGGTTATATGATGGGCATGAATGGACGGTTTTTGTCCTTTCCATCCTGTTCCTTGTGTATATGCTGATGAGGGTACAGCTGCTGCTCGCCGAATATACCAACCCCGACGGCCCCCCCAGACCTCTCCCCTGAGCGCGTCCGATGCCCAGCCTCGTCCTCACGTCTTCTCTCTCAATCCTCGTCCCCGCCCGCGCTCGCCTTCGCGCCGGCAAGAGAGAAGTAAGCAGGGCGGAGACGGTCGTCGCGGCGTACACGCTCAAGCCCGCGGCTGGCGGGCGCGCGTTTCGATACGTTCGGGCACATGTGTTGATGATTGGGGAGGCGTGGGCGGTTGCTGAGGGATTGGGTGCCGGGTTGGTGGTGGGCGTCTTGTGTTGTCCTCTTGGCGGAGGGGTGAGGCTGATGAAGAGACAGAGGATTTTGGCGAGTCTGACGTGATGCGGCATATCGAGGCGTACGGGCTCTGAGCCCTCTGCCTTCCCACAAAGGTTTTCTTTCGTGCTCCTTTTCTTTGTTTGTTTGTTGTGTCATACCCACTTAGCATTTCGCACATTCGCATTGTCGTCCTCGACCACACGTCAGTAGAACGCATTGCGTTCGGACCACACGCACATCGCGTAACCATCGTACCATTTGTGTAGCTCTCTAGCATATCCCCGCCTCCGCAGTACACCCATGGAATAATCATGAATCACGCATTTGTTGTATTTCTAGCATCACCAAAATTCCCACTATGCTTTCTATGATACTGTACGTGTCTGCGCGATGTGGGTCCACTCTATGCACCACGTCCCGATGTGTACGTTGTGCGCGGTGGACGCGCGCGTCCGATCGAAGCCCGGTCGGACGACACGGAGCCCTCGGGTCGGAACCCTCGTCGGAGCCCCGGTGGCGTCAGCTACCTTCCCCCCCCCCCCCCCCGTCCGCAAACCGGACGCGTCTGCCTGCACCGTCGCGGAGCGAACCCGCCGGAGTCTTGAGACGCCTCGGAGGAATGGCAGGAAGGCACGGAGATTTCGGCGCGTCGCACGCACGCACGAGTCGTAACGCAAAGGGCGAAGAGTCGAGTCAAGACGCGTTCACACGTAACGGTCGCCACATCCTTCCCGCACTCATGGCATTCGTACGCTCCCCGCTACCCGCGTTCAGTCGTGGCGCGGTCGTGCGTGGGGGTGTACCGTGACGCGCGACTCTCGGTCCGCTCTTCGCATACGAGTGCAGTACCCACTCATCGCTACCCAGTAACACCTCCACCATGGGTAGACATTATGCAGGGGCTGCATGGTGAGGGGGTTGGAACCCCAAATGCGGCACGTCTTACACCAGAAAGCAAATCACAGCCCGTCGCGGCCTAGTACGGCTCCCACGCAACATCGGACGTGGGGCGTCAGGCGACATACAGTGCCCCCACCTCGCGAAGGCGACGCGTTCGCAGACGCGGCCTCCCTCGCGTCTACCCAAATAACAAGTGACTCGCCTAGGTGGCTGCTATGACGGCAGGCCATAACATCCACGCAACAACACATGTCGACACATCGACTATCAACCCGGACGGATAGATGCGTGAAGCTGCCCAAGACGGACCGCGTACCAGCAAAACGCTGCGGGTCTGGTCTCGGCGTGGTCGCTCGCACGACTTCGGTAGATAATGTGCAGCCTCCGATGAGAGCGTGACGACGGGGAACCCGCACGAGGAGTTGATCGTGTGGACCCTTTTGGGGCGAAGCGAACGGGCTAAAATCGCGAATCTGCACGTCGCGCATGTGCTGGTGTGCACAGCTGATCTGTCCCGCAGCGCACCGCGCATCCTGATCTGCCGCCCATGGGGCTTCGCACTTGTTGCGCATCCGCAGCCGTCGCTGAGGCATGAGTCCCGGCGACTCCTAACGCGTCGTTAGTAATGAAAAGGGCCCCGGTTGTCTCCTGTGGGGGAGGGGTTGGTCTCAGGTCTGGGGGATCTGTCTTAGACGGATGAGGTTTTCTTAGTTGCGACTTCCAGATGCACGTCTGAACGGAATCGCGGTCGAAGAATTGTATTGGAAGTACCTGATATGTCCGTGTCTTAGCCACTCCTATGTTAGTGTCCTCCTTAGTCGTCTGTCGGTGCCACCACAGTTCGCGGAGTGCCGTGTGTTAGGCACCGGAATTAGGCGGCAAACGTTTAGGGTGTTTAAGGAGGGGGTACAGAGGCGATGATGAGCCACGGCCATCTTGTAGTCGGCCAGAGTGCGTCGTCACGACGTAACGGGAAAGAAGTCTATTTGTGGAGGCGCGCGGTAGCTCAGTTGGCCGCCCTTCCTAACCCCCCCTCTTGGCGACTGATAAAGGGCGTGGCGAGACGTTAACACGTATAGCGGACATGAACGCGTTAACTTCAGAGGATTTCAGTACTGCCCTACAACACGCGCCCTCTACTGCTTGGTCCACAAAGGGCACACGGAAATTAGTTCGCACGACCACTCAATGCAAGCGTCCTATATTGCCGTGATGGAAAAGCGGTGAAAACAATCGTGGTAAAGGTTTCTCTGTTTTTGGAGCATCGAGCGTTTGGTGCGTGCAGATTTACTTGAAGGTATAATAGGAATCGTTTTACAGACCAATTTTACTCAAGTCCACTTAAGCACGTATGTGAAAGTCAAAACCTTTGTCCGACGGTAAAAGGCTTGGAAGAAGGTTACCCATTTCCACGTGTCTCAGTGTGGTTCCCCTCCGCTGTACGGGGGCGCCTTGTTCAGGTACTTTTAAAGGTTACCTTTGTTCACGACAGTCTTTGTCTTCGATGAGTTTCGAAACTAGGCCACATGGTCACAAGGAAGGTAAAAAGGCATAAAATAGGCTACCCTTCACTGATACAAATAGGGCAAAGAGATTGTATCATAAAATCGTGAAAACTTTGCCCAAATTTGCCCCATAATACCCTCTTTCCCCCAGTATAAGTTTTTTGGCGCTTGGCATGTGGTTATGGACGCACCGCCCAGGAAAGCACCGCACTTGGTTTACAGTGATTTTTAAGGACTATCGAACGCCACGTGATGTGATGCGGTCCCTTTTCGAGTTACGTTTTTGTACAACGTCTCCCTCGTACCCAACCTTGTAGGGGGGAACACTCTCCTTCGCGAAGGCCCCATGTTCGCAAGTACGCCAACTCTAAACGGTTTTTTTAAGACTCTCATTCTAGATAAAGAAAAAAAAGACATGTTCGATGGGAAGGAAGATAAGGGAAGGTCTGGTAGAGTTAGTTTGTCGTTGGACAGTCGCCGTCGCTGACTGACATGGACTTCACGCTTGACTCCGTCAGGAACAGGGACGTTTTATGCGTAGCTGTAGAACGGGCACCCATTCTTGCCTGACTCGCACGTTCGTTCACAAATAGGATTGGAACAACAGTCGGCCATCGGATCCTTATTTGACACACGACTATGAGAAGAAGATTGCCGGCGCACCCAAGCCAGTGACTTATGTGTGACGTGTCCCAGGTACGCCGACGTACTGCTGCCAGGGCACGTCGTGACTGCAGTGACTGGCTACATCGCGTATCGCGGAGGATTTTCACACCATAAAGATCTGCAATAATATGCTTGACTAAGATCAACAAGGCTCAGATTACAACTGGGTAAGTAAGGTAGATGGTAGGGGGGAATCCGCCTGGAGCACGGCGGTCCCCAGAGCAGAATCTGGTGATTTTGGCAGCTGTGTTCGGGCAAGCGAGGGTGGGTGGTAGTCTGCTGTGACGGAGCAGAAGGGTACAGGGCAACGTTAATACGTCTGCAGCGTCCCTCATGATTAACCTTTGGCCATCATGAAACCGCTCCGAACACCGTCCTCCTTCGGCATCCCTTGGCGGCTCTCACAAATGTCTCTTATAATCAGGTAACTTTCTTTGACCTTGCCCGTTTGTATCATGATTGACATTCTGGCTAATAGTCTGCGGGAAAAAATAAAGTCTCGTCTCTGCTGTGCGCCCCATCATGTCGTGCGTTCACCTTGCTCGCACCACTGTGTATGTGTTTTAGTTTACCCCCCAAGAGTCCTCACCTACCTCACTCCGTCGTACTCCGCAAACTAAAAAACTCTAGTCTTCGAATGCAGATTCTTGTCCCCGGGAAAACTTAGCGCGGGAAAAGGAGTATCGGCCCATCGACGGCATCGTCCCAAAGACACAGAGAGCTGATGTACATAAACTCGTCGCCACGGATTACGGTGTGTCAAAAACCTCTCTTTATGGCGACACCCGCGCTGCTCCAGCGTATCTGCTACTTTGCCGTTATCATTGCCTCGAGGTGATCCCAACCGCCTCAGCTGGGGTATCAGCCACACGAATGCGGTGCTCAGCACAACGTCACCAGCCCCTCAGGCGCATTGGAGCTCGCAAAGGGCGGCAGCACGAGCGTCTTGAGCTCTGGCCAGGTGACGGGTACGCGTCCGGACTCTGTGTCGCGGGCTCGCGATGCGGCGCAACGTCCTGGGGACAGCAATCTGCGACAGCTAGTATTACTAACGTGTGTTAGGTTGGGGGAACACCGGATCGGCGCTTTACTCTGCATGGTGGCGGGGTCAATATCTCGAGGTAGTTCAGGTGTTTTGACGGAGGGGAAGATCGAGCCGCTCGAGATGAGCAGGTCCAGGTAGCAGGATGTCAATGGAGAGGTCAGCGCGGCGAGGGATGGCGACGTGAACAGCACGGCACCAGGATGAGCGCCACCATCTGCTGGGCCACGGTCTCTGCGGAGGAAACAGGATAAGGGCGCGGGAGGTGACGGGAAACACGTTGGGGGGGCGGTGCGAGGTGGAATGTTTCCTCGCGCCAAGGCATTGGAATCAGGGAAAGAGTGAGGACCTGCAATGTGTCGGCCAGACTGGTGTAGAGTGGCCATCATTAAGCTGCCCGAATGGTCAAACACGGGCCCCTGTAAATTTCTCAGCTTCAGTGAGATGCGAGAAGAGCTTTTGGGTAGCTGGCAACGTTGCGTAGGTTTTCTATGCGCAGGTGATGAAGTCTTCGGTCACTGGAATCGGGGCAGATCTGCCCTCCGAATGGAATATCCTTGTCGCAGTATTTAGGAGAAGTATCTGAAGCTACTCCCACGACCGCGGGGATATATCTTGGGGTTTCCGAAATCCCTCAGCATCGACCGGCCGTTCCATCTTGGCTAACGTATACACTGCACAGTGCTTCCATCGATGTGCTCTCGGCCAATAGATGTTTCCCTAAAACATGCCTTTTCGTGAGAGTCGGGTCTGGACAGAATAGAACGTAGAGTCGACAGATACAAATATGGAATATGGGAAGACTTTGGGGATCGGAGGAGGTATGCCTTGACGGCAGAGGTGTTCGTATGTCGATGGCTGGCTCCGCGTGACGTGAATGCACGCCCAGATCTGGTTCTGGTACCAATAGAGCGTGTCTGCGCCACCGCGGGATACGTGGCTTATCGTCACCGGGGAATGGGTACTGAGGGCATACCCCACGGTAGACCGCAGTGGGGGAAATGGTGCTTTCCTGGTAGGTCGTCTTCAAGATTTCCACTACCACGTTTTCCGGCAGGGTAATACACTGGAGCGAGGCGGGCCCATTCCGCGGCCAATTCATTTCATGGCCGTTTGCAAGTTGTGGGTGATCTTTGCGCAGCTGTTCGGAGTCGTGCACGGGACGTGAATCTGCAGCTGACATGCTGTCCGTGAACAAGAATAAGTATGTGATAGAATCGTTGATTAATCCATTTTCGTCGTTGTAACATACCTTTACTTATTTTTTCGAACGAGTAGGTGGAAAGGAACGATCGTGAGGCGCATGAAGTATCGATGAAGCCCGGCCTGTGCTCAGCGTTGGGGATGACACCTTCGCACGCACTCGCCTTGCCTGCCTCTGAGCGGAGGTACCAGTTCCCACTTCTGGCAATTCTATGCAAGTCAAGGGCGACCTTGACTCTGCCTGCTCCCTCTCTCAAGCTGGTTCTATGCAACGGCGGTCCCGGTAATGATTCCCCCCTTCTGGCAGTCTTTTCATTCATACATCGAACGAACCACGGAAGCACACGAGGTTTCGATCAGAAAGCGGACAGATGCAGGAATCAATTCATACAAACGTTTATTATCCGACAAGATCGGATCCGTAACATAGGTAGCGCGTAGAGCAGTCCCATGTCCGTAAACAGGTTTTATTCTCGAGTCTAGGGACCTTTAAAGTTGGTGAATTAGCACTCAATCTAGCCACAGCGGCGCTTTTGGATACCCAATGCTCACCATTGACCAGGCACTCGTGAAACACGACTACATGACTGATTCCATGTGCCTGGTGATTCCAAGTTCGGCAGAAGGGACGCCCCAGCATTGCAAGTCGACACTGTTCTGGAATTCATACGCTCCCCTCACCGTCGATCTGAGATGGCGAGTCGCCGGGGGATGCTGATACAAGGCTTTCACGTGCATGTTGCGTTTGTAGATCGAGAGTCTCCTGGCATTGAAGCTGGCTTCGTTCGTCATTTCGAGGTCTCCAGGAGTATGATACGCATGTGTCGCGCATGTTGCTGTTCACGTCGAACCTTCTTTCCACAGCCAAGCACCCAGACATGCGAACGCTTGCGAGGGGTTTTTAATCCTTTCTTTGGCCTTTCTCGGGCAGGAGTATAAATTATGGACATACGTTTTGCACCGGTATGGGGTGCCCCTTTCATATGTATATGCAGAGAACTTGGCCTTCAAAGCAGGAATTCAAACTTGAACTATGTATCTCTGAGACCGCAGCTGAAGTAAAACACACCTATTGAATGCCTTCTGACATATTGAACATTGTGTGGGCCTTCCAAAGGGATTTTTGTAATGGAATTTCTGGACGAATTATTGTATGTGTGACAGGGAACTTACGATTATCTGGCTCTTGAGGGCTTGCAGCACCGTCGTGGTGCGGCTGGGATTCAGATGGAGTCAATCTAGCTACTACCAAGCCACTGTACATGAGGCTGTCAACAATCCTCTCAGATGGTTTCAAGACAAGGAAATCGAATATAAAGGCACTATATTTGAAAACCGTGGATGGGTATCACTGTTGAGGTCGTCCCGGATCGTGCTGACATTGGCATCTGTTGAAGGACGCAGGGCTCCGAGTCGAAGGTGGTTGTATCGGATTGCGCTTCAGCCGCCCTTGTCGGTGTATCTTGCAGGCCACTCGGACTGTACCAAATTGAGGATCTGTTGCTAGTCGTCCTTCAATATCCGGCTCTCTGTGTGAGCTAGGAGTATCTGCATTCGGAGAAATCATTCCAACTAAAAATGTTAAAGCTAAGCAAAAGAGGGCCGTGTAGTCGCTGCGCCTACCTGTTTCCGTTTCGAGTGACGAGTGATATCAATTTCTGGCATTTCTTGTCTGAGGAACCTTGGGCAAGATCCGAGTCGAACCACAAAGCCGATCCTGCGACCGAAGATTAACTGACGAGAAGACGATTGAATGAACTAGGTTCTATGCCCACCGGAAATAAGTTGCTGATGTCGCACACGCCTCGCACGGCGATGGCAACGTGAACATCAGAAAAACTGGTGTGGCGTTTGGTCGAAATGAGGACTGGCACCAGAGGATAAAATATTTTACCACACATGTAACCCACCTCTAGAATATAATCGAGTAGGATATGCACATTATCTTGGTGCTCCCAAACCTTCAAATCTAGGCGTGTGGTGAGACTAATCCATGTTCAGCAAGAGGCATGGCCGGGACAAGGGGACCTGAGAAGCGTACAGTATGTGCGGCTTTGCACGTTGCTAGTATCCTCATCTGACTCGTCCGATTCAACCCATCGATATCGCTATACCAGCGTTTCGGTCGTTGCGTCGCGTGCGCACGGTGTTCCTGAGGTTCTGCCGCAGCAACTGATCTTATGAGGACTGAAAAGTCGCTTTTTACGACATATCGTTGTTGAGAGGCGCGATACACTGATCTTGGGGACCGCGTGCGGTTTGTCTTTGTCGGTGGAATTGCAATAGGAGTCGCCGTATCTGAAGATTGGTGAGCCAGTTCTGGCTTGCCTCTTGGTGACTGATGCTTTTGCATGGGCCAGCGATCCTATGGTTGTGCCCATGTTTGCGCTGAAAGCCCGTGCTACTATTTCTGAACGCCGCGACGAGCCAGTCGGAGTCGGTTTTTGACATGACCACAGTATTAAACACGAGTTAGGGTCCTCGCGTTCTATGCAAAGCTTTAGCTCCGACCGGGCCCGTACTCTAACCAGGTGTCATGGTTGTCCAAGATGTAGTTTCGAATGTCGTAGCGGTCGAAAAGAACCTCCCGACGGGCCGGGGCCGGGCTATTCAGAACTAAAAGAGCGCCCTCTCTCGGCATTGCAGGTGTATCACGATGCTAAGACTCGCGGCGGTGGGGGTGGATCCGGGGGTGGCCTGCACTGGATCTTATGATCGAAAACCAGAAAGACGACTTGAATGAAATGTCAAGACGTACACTTCCATCTGGCCCTCACAGACTTTCTATCCCGTCGCTCTGTACAAGCCCAGGCGGGAACGCGTTTTTTCGGTCATCCGTGGTCAGTAAAGCGGTATCAGAAAGCAGAGCGCCTGCATTGAACCGGGTTTCCAAAAATCGGACTCGGGGGGCGGTCAGGGAAGGACTTGCATTGAGAAGTCGAATGAAAGCTCCATCTTGTATGTAGCCCACATCACACAGCTGGACCTGACCCGACTTGTGAGGTTCGGGACCCATGCAAGCCTTCTGTTGGCGTACCATAGAGCACCACCTTGTAGAAAACGCGAGAGGTTCCTGGCGTAGATAGCACTAGGATCTGCCGCATAGCATGTATAGCTCGAGGGAACATTGGGTATAGCTTATACAAATTGAGTGTCATTCTCTGATAACTACTGCTTAGAGCAGAACTCACTCCGGTTTCTAAAGCATTGGAGTGGGGGGTGTCAGTTCGAGTGTTATGATTCGGAAGAGAAACTGAAGCGAACCTATAAGGACCGGGCAAATGCATCATGAGAGCATGAGCTCTTTCGAGCCAAGTAACGTGAATACAGCCTATGAAGCTTCGGTTACTCTGCTAATGAGCCGAGATTACCGCTCCTAGGATTGGCTGAAACGAAATGGCGGGACATCTACCGCTAGCATCGCCCCCAAATGCATAGTCGTATCTGTCAGTCGAAGAAAGAATCAATCAATTTGCTCTCATTTTACCCATTTAGTCATTGCTATGAAACAACCCTTCAGACCGATATAAGTGTCATCTGGAAGACCAACCGAGGACAGTCCGGACGATGGCAAATTAATTGAGGATATCTATTGGCACCCTTGTTCGGGAAAACCGAAGTATAAACATCGATTGGTACACATCATATAGAAGTCCAGGTATCATCGCTTGCACAGGTCGGCTTTGGACGGGATCATGTTGACAATTAAACTGATCATGTTCATATCATGGCAAGGAGACAAGACGCCTCTGTACATCAGATACAAGGGGCATGGAGCCACAGCATAGACGAAAACGCACTCTTTTGTATATGCCGTAAGGAGACCACAGTCTTCCTGAAGCGAAGCGCCGACGTGGAGGAGGGGGGACGAAGCCTGGGACGAGGAGGTGAGGCATCTGGCACAGGGGTCGCTAATAGAGCGTTGTCCGTGCGCATGGCGCGTGTGTGCACAGAGACTGCTATGTGATTCGCGCCTCTGTGACATTTGCGTGCGCCGTTTTGTTGTGTCGGTCTTGAGCCCGGAGCAGCGTGGGCTGTGCATGGCGTGGAAAGGTGAATTTGGGAGCGCCCTATATTCGCGGCGGGAAATACGGGTAAGTGGTAAAAATAAGTGTGTCTCGTAATGTGTCGATCCTGGTTCGATGTCCACAATAGACAGTATATGACGTTTGTGGATTTGTCATTTGGGAATCTACTTGGAAGCTTCTGTTAGCTCCTGTGCCCTAGTATCTCGGCCTGCTTTGCGCCTTGGGTCCGAGGTTGCAATTCGATGCGAGGCATTTCCACCTGTAATGGCACCGTCTATTGCTCGATCACAAACCAAGGTCCGGATCTCAATTGGCAGGTTCCACATTAGCCGAGAGCTGACGGTATTTTGTTTGCCCATAAGTACCCTATTCCCAAGCTTCAACGTGTTCAGGACGTGTCAGGGCTCTCGTCCCCATTACATAGTGTAGCGTTTCGGAGTGCAGGTGAAGGAGAACAGCCAGGTAGACAGGGCGAGCACAGAATGGCCCTTTGGAGCGGAGGGTTGGCTGAGAAAAAGAGAATAGTTCGTTGTCGCGGTGTGTGTAAAATAAGAGCAGTTACGGCATCGCGAAGGGAATGGTTGAGAACATGAGCAGTCTACGTAGGCGTGACATAGGATGATACATGATGTACCGACCATACTGAAGAGGATTGTGAGTGTGGTTCTAGGCGATAAGGACTAAAAGAGCAAGGTCAACTGATATGCGCGTGTGTGCCAGTCACGTAACGAATCACGTGATACTCCACGTGGACCCAGATGTACAAGCCACATTGGCTTGCTATCATTTTTCATTCTTTCATATTGCTAATGTCCTTTGGCTAGTCTCCTAATGTCCTCACATAACCTACACCAGGCCCCGGGTGACGTTGTGGTAACCTGTTGGGCATGCTTGCCACATCACGATACTTGGACTGCTATGCCGGAGCTTCGTCCAATCCTATAACAGTGAGACCCGGTGATAGTAACTTTCTTTGCATATACCAGGCGACACGCCCTACTAAAGACTCTACTGTACAATTTCTTTCGACCTAAACGGCGGAGCGGGTTTGTGACGTGTGACAGATACAAACGCTACGGCGGACAGCGACGATGAGGCCCGGTGACGTAAGTGACAACGGAGGGACTATTATAGGCGAGCGCTCTCTAGCCGCGACGTATCGCAGGCGTCGGAAAATTCCGCGCACAAGCGTCCCGCTGCAAAAATGGCCTGTCACACAGCGGCGGCGGGGGGCCTGTGACATGTTGACAGGGGTCTACGAACGTACGATTTTTGGAGGCCTTGTGACATGTGACAATCCGTGTTGATTCAGAGTCGAAATTGTACAGTACCCCGCTACGTCCGAGTCCCATCTTCCGAACCAATGGGGGTAAGCAGCTTATTATGCCATGAGCGACCCTTTTTTCCGTGCAATTTATGTACTCTTCACAATATAGACTACCCTTTCTTAGGAAGTCCCATCAACAGGGTACTCGCGGGTTTGCCAAGGGCATCAACGCGCAGCCCGACGCTTATTCCTCTCTGCCTACGAGCTCCGTAGCGTAATGTGCTGACGAGAAACTCGGGAGGTGAGGATATAAAGGCCTTCAAAATTTTTGGTGGAAACCATATTTCATCACCATCCTCATGTCTGACAGGACATCCATATTTATACCCCTCACAGGTATCGCCGCCCTGGCTCTTTTCTGGAAGCTTTTCAATGCATTTGTGCGTGTCAAAAATTCCGTTAGGACATCGTCCCCGGACCCGTCGTTTCCGCCTCGCTGTTTAAAAGGTGGTGGTTATAGAAATACTGCTGCATCAAGGTATCATGTTTTTCTCATAGTCACCACAGGGCCAACCTCGCACAAGTCTTTACTCGTGATGGCCTGGGTCATTTTTTTTAGACCATCTCACGAATGACTATCAGTCAGTAGCTGAAAATACATTGGAATATTTGCGTTGTGTAACGTTCTACAGTAATATTTCTGCTGTCTTCAACGATAACGCTACACTTAGAAACGCGTACTCTGGGTAATTTGATCCCAAAGCACTTCAACACATCGTTGTCAGATAAGACCCCAAAGCCATCTACGAAGAAGTGGAATTCGCTTCTAGCGTGAGTGCTTATGTTTCTGACATATCCGAGTTCTGACCATATAATGCAGATTGAGCCGGGTTCTTTTGGACCTGGCATTTCTTCGAGCATCGGAGAACAGCACCATCGTCAGCGCAAAAGCCCTCAACTCCCGTATTCTGACCGTCGCGCATTGCGAAACCTGACCCCGATTTTCTACGAGACTTCGCATACGGGTATTTTCTTCTTCGTCCGGGGTTCATAACGCACAATTGACACGAATTGCACGGTCCAGAGCTTCCGGGAAGGCAGTACTCAATCAGTTGAAGAACAGTCGCACGGAAGAGGTTCGACATTCTTGCGTTTGGATGGGAACGAACCGCCGCTTGAGCTCATTGGGAAGGGTGGTTTCGGACATTCATTTGACAACACTCGTCAGCAACGACGTAAATCCCTACGCCGAAGCAGTGTGAAAGCCTTTGTGTACGTCCTGTGATAGCGACACCACCGCTCAAGACAACTCATTTCACTTTCCTCCCAGCCCAACATTTGGTAGATGTTTATCTTACCGCTTTCTGGGGTCGTAAAACATTTATACGAACCGTCATCTTTACTTGCACAGCGGTTTCCCATCTTCAAATCGGTTCTTCAGTCAATTTTTACCCCTAATTCCTATTCAAGCGTTGCACGACATGAACGCGGGATCTGTGTATACGTTTGGACGATTCTTCGCGGGGACAATTACTCTGAGAAGAGAGCAGCTCTTCTAGCGGCCGCAAGCATACGGATGCACAAAGCTACGCTAATGTCAGCGACTAAGGATCCGTGGCGTGATCTGTCTAAGTGTTCTCAGTGGAGTCAATCCATCCAGATCGACTGTAGAGTCCCCCGAAAGTCAGCAGTCTCTCACGTAGGTACGGGCAAACATGGAGGCGGCCGTTCTAAGGAACTGACCAGCGGCCTGACAAGATGAACTGAACTTGTATAACATTGATAGACGCGTCGAGCTATTTGCATATTAGCCCAGTATGTCGTATGCAGACTATTCTCTACTATGACTCTTTTCTCGCACCGTACCGCTTCTCGCTCATCACTACTAAGACTTGTCATCCAGTACGCTCACTTTTGCCGGCACGGATACAACTTCGAACGCGCTGGCTTTTGCGCATCCTCCAACCTGCCCTTTGTATCAATCCCGACCAGTCCAGGAGCGTTTGCCCACAACTTCGTTGGGAACGAGATCGTGAACGCACATAAAACGTATGGACAAGATATGTCGTATGATGAGCTAACCTAGTCTCTCTTCCGTATCTTGATGCAATCTGTAGGAGACTCTCTGAGATTGTACGTTCACATCCCTTTCATTGCTGCACCAGCGATCTCACAATTTAATTAGGTATCCGCCTCTCCCTCAAATCACCCGCGAGTACGTCGACTACGTACACTCCCTATATCTTTACTGATAAATGTCCTCCTGACAGAACAACCAAGGGACTCTATCCTACCCCTCGCCAATCCACTCACCTGCACGGATGGCAGGGCGTCGTCTCGTCGATTACTGTCCCCAAAGGCCGACCGTGCTCATCGGGGTATACTCTTCCAACCGTAGCAAAGCCATCTGGGGGCCCGACGCTGATGAGTGGAAGCCTGAGCGATGGCTGGGGAGCGGAGTACAACAAAAATGAAATGTAGAGAGAAATAAACGCGGAAGTTACCGTAAGGAAAAGGGATGGGGCCAAGATTCCTGGGGTTTACTCGAACCTGTGGGGAAATTGCGACTTTGATACGAGACGCGATTAGCTCACGATTGATTCGTAGGATGACGTTCCTTGGTGGGCGGACGGGCCTGCATTGTGCGCCACTTTCCATTCATAGGATCGTCTTGCTCTCTATCTGATCCATGTCCTCATGGTTTTCTGTTGCAGCGGCTTCAAATTCTCTCAGCTCGAATGAGTAAGCCTCCCTTTCGCCTTCGACTGCAGATATGCTCACATGGGATTTTCAGAGGTCGTGCTTTCCACTCTCATACGACCTTCCGCTTTTCATTTCCCTCTAACGGGAATAGATGAGGTGAAATGGAAAGACAGGAACAGCGGGACCATTGTATACCCCTCGAGCAGGACAACTGGTGATTCAGAGAAACCGAGCTTAACGCTCAAAACTATCTATCGTCTGAGATTAGGATTGTATCGCCAGAAAAAGTTCGTCGGGCTCAACATGTGGGCTATGAGCGGATATCGTGTTCTTCTTCGAATAACATAGGTATTATTTTCGACAGACAGGTCATTTAATACATAAGGATTGATCAATTCACTGCGTCCAAAGCTCAACAGCACTGCCTCGCTGGAGTGTATATCCAGCCCCTGTCTGACGTTCACAGTTTCTACAACCAACTGCCCAGTCGGACTGATATCCGTACTGTCTTCGTATGACTGCCCCGCCCAAGTTCAAATTCGAAAGATCGTCGCTGCGTGATCGACGACCAGTCTTCGGACCTCCATAGTAGTCGCCACGTCCCGTGAGAGACGAACGTGAAGAGAGAATTTTTGAGCGCTGTTTTCGCTTAGGAGGTCGACCACCGACGAGCTGTTGAAAGCGAAGCCCAGATCAATATGCACGACAGGCCGGCGCGCGTTTGACCCCCCAGCCCATCCTCTTGGCTGCTCAGCCACGCGTCGAGGTTGACGAACACCGCGCGCTTGAGTAAGCCGCCCGGTCGTACACCGCACTGTAAAAAAAATACCCAAGCTGACGTTATCTTCCTCGCTGGAACACGGGTACGTCAAGCTCGACTATTCGCCCAACCATATTCAAGGTGACTCAGACGAACGGCGAGTTGAGCGTCTTGTGCGAGACTGGCCACTGTAGTTTTCCCGGAAGATAATCGACAGCGAGTTTGGCGAGATGAGGCGTGTTCGATTTAGCTACGCATTAGAAACGCTCGCCCGCAAAATAGCCTAAGGAAGGTTGTTATAGGGGTGGTGTGAAGGAGGGTTCGAGCGGCGAACCATCGATTGTAGAGCGCGGGTTCAGCGTTATTGGCTGGATCTGTGAAAATGACTGACAGTTGTCAGGATGCAGAAAGAAGGAAAATCGTGAAGTTATTGCGAGTGACGTACGAAATTGTACTTGAATCCGACTCCTTCGGTGGGAAATAAAGCCCTCGCCCGATTCCAATAGTCGCAGCAAAGAGCGTGTACAGTCAACTACCCACAATGCAGCGCCAGCGGTGTTCGACACGACGCCGGCCAGTGTGCGCCGTGACACGCGATGGAAACGACGGTCTCCCTGTGTTGGGTTCGACGACTCAGCTGTGAGGCCTTGATGGTGGCGGAGCCTTAAAATTATGAGAGCCTACCCTAGAATGTAGGAAACAGCCCTTGATTGACTGTCTTCAAGCGATATCAGGTTCAAACAATGTCAAGTTCCTAATGACGGCGGATTTTCGACATGAATGAGACCAAGGGAAAGTCTTCCTCCCCTGACAAAAGGCCGCGGAATCAACCTGTGCTGAGACACGCCGACGGCAGAGAGGATAAGTGCGACCCTGAAAGCACAAAAAATGTTTACCTACGTCGTGACGAGTTCTCCTGGGATACTATCAAGCAGTCCCAGATTGAAAACCTCAGTTTAAGGGGTTGAAGCCCTGTCCAGCAAAACGAAGCACGCTCTGAATATGTACGTCTCCCTGGGCATCCTGAGGATTCGAACCTTTGTGGTACGCCTTGACAGAGGTTTGAGACTCTATTGTTTGAGCTACATTTGTAGAAATATTGGTTGAGACAGTCCGTCGGCAAACATAGTCATTCACGTTGTAGCTTTTTACTTCGCAGACCGTTCCTTGGAATATAGATCAGGTTCATTTCCTGTACCGAAACCGGCCATATATTAGTCATTGTATTCTGGCGACACATATGCATCCGATCAAGCACACCGATTTTCAATGAGATCTAGTGACAACACCACTCGCTTTCACCGCCGAGGTCGACGAAAGCGAAAGCATTCAGGATAGCTGTCGAGCCATGTTCAGGGCATTTTGTAGCGTTGTCCAGACCCCAAGTTGACGCCCCAAGTCATGTGTTTCCCAGACGGTTAGGACTTTCGAGTGAGGACATAGTACTCTTTTCCGACTGCAATGTGGAGTATCCTTCTTGATAGCGGGGGTCCACGTGTTCCGGGCGGCGGAAACTCATCTTCATTTATCTTAGAGGACGTCATAATCAGCTTGGTGGCATTCATCGGTGCAGCTTTCGCCCGTAACCGATGATCCCAGACTGTTGGTACTCAGCATTTCTCCCCCCGACTCGATCTTTGGAGGACTTAGCCGTTCAGATCCATCTAGAACCGGAGTTAACAGCGTCCATGAGATGAATAACCAGTGTCATTAGCAATCGGATGCCCGGGTCCATTCTGAGGCCACCTGTCTTGTTTCAATACTGGAATGACAGGATAGGTACTTCGGATAAGGGTTGCCTTGATGGCGGGCGGCCAATTATATGAAGTTTGACGGTCGCCGTTGTGGGTGCTTTAGGAATTGGGAAAAGGCAGATCGTGCCGCAATAAAGAAGGAAAGGGTGTTTGCCTATTGAGCTAGATGCGAGATGCTAGAGGAAGAATAGCATACGGACGACGGTTACACGGTGGCACCAACTGTCAAGGTCCTCAACCCTCTGGGCACGTGGACAGTATATATCATTAGTCGCCTAGGGTGGTCAGTGGCTTGCTTTCGGGCGGATACTGATGGATGTTGTTCCACGGAGGACCAGACATCTTTTCGGGAGGTCATAGAGTCAGGTTTGAGCTTTGTCGGAACTGGCGCATCCCGAGCCGTCCCCATAAATACCAAGGGTGACCATTTCCAGATGCACTCTCCGGATGCAACGAGGGATCTCGTGCCCGCTTGCCTTTCTGTGTTCATGGGTAGTACGATTGCAGTCCGGTTCAGCGGCCCACATGTATGTACGCTGCCAATTATGGTTCACAGCAGTCTTAGTCATTCAACGAAAGGAAAGGATCTGAAGGGTGTCGCGAAACGCTCTTACTGCTGCCTGAACTCCAAACACCCTATGAATCCACCTCAGAAGTGCCTCTCTTTGAGAGGATATGGAGCAGGACGGTCCCTGTACGAATCGAGGAAGTGTTCATGTGTATCTTTGATAGTATCAGCTGACTGTGATGACTGGGTTCCTGATTACGAGGGAGTATTTGAGCTCTCCAGTAGGTTTGTGCTGCGGTGTTCTGAACATGGAAGGACATTATACAGGTGACAGGATTAGTTTCCCGTCTTGGTATGGATAAGAAATATGCGCACACTTCGCGGAGTAGTTCGCCTCATCAAGGTTTTTTCTTACCCCATCGCAATAGGCTGCGTTTATTGTAAAACGCGTAGGGACAAAATGATCGGAGTCTTTAACAACGCGTGCCCCAGAGAGCTAACGCCACATGGCAAGTCACCACATGCAAGCCGCCAATTTTACTGGGGGGAGAAAAGGTGAAGGAGAAATTTCCGCAAATTTTGGGCCCGAAAGTTTTTCAGGGTTTGGAATACACAATCTCTCTTCCCTATTCGTATCAGTGAAGGGTAGCCCTCAGTTTCCTGCAATTTTACCTTCGCTTTGAGTTCCATTGTGGCATAATCAAACTCATTCGAGGAACAAAGCTCGTGAAACAAAGGTAACCTTTAAGTACATGACCCAAGGGGCCCCTACAGGGACCGCGGGGGGACACGCTGAGACACGTGGAAAAGGGTAACCTTTTCCAAACCTTTTGCCATCGACAAAGGTTTAGACTTAACACAACGAATTGCTGTTCAGTTGAGCGTAGCATTGATGTCAAATGATTCCCATTATAGACGGAAATGGGCGATAAAGATGCGCATCAAAACGAAAAACCTTACCGCAATCTTTTACCCTTTTCCGTCCAGGTAATATTGACGCTTGCATGAAGGACATGACAGGTCGTGCTAGCAGTTCACCAACCCTCAATTATGATCTAACTACTACAAGTTTGCATACTCAACGAGAAGTCAAGAATGCTCTAGGTTTCAGTTAAACACAGATCAGAGGGTCTTGTCGAAGCTAAGCGTTATTCGAAGAGATTAAACGCGTGATCAAAACCGCATTTGGTCGTAATCCGACGCTACGCCAAACAATACGTTATGCACGGGGGTTGACAATTGAAGCCCCGCGCCGCAGCGCTCGCGCACGACCCGGAAAAACACAAAATATCGATCCGAGTGGAGCATAATTGAAGTCGTCGATCCCCACGGTTCCAGAATCTCGATATTAGAACCCAATACATTTCGGACACAAATTCTTCGTTCTTTGAAAGCAGAGCCACGACAGGGATGCACCCTGTATGAAAACACCCAGAGTTCAAGACTCCTGCGGTCATTTGTTTGACCACATCAGATATACTACGGAAACGTGTTGCGCCGTTCAACGACTCGGTGAATAAGAAGGACACCATTGCATTTATTTCTTCCGCGGTCAGTCTCGATATACCGGACACTGCTGCGTTCACACGTTGCGCGCTGTAGGCTCTGATCCACGGGCTTGCACGCACGGTTCAGGACGCTGCAAAAACGTCTACATACCCGTAAAACACCTGAGCCATGCCAGTCATAGGCAAGCACTCACAGTCCTATTCTTAACCCTTTGGTTCTTGATTCGTCTAATGGAACTCATTGAGCGAGCTGTCTGCCCTGTGACAAATTTAGTTGGCATCGGCTGGAGAATTGGGGCGACCTCCGGCAAGCAGCAGCAATCATGGGGCTTTCCCGAACGGGGTCCGTTAGCGCACGAAGGTCGACGCATTGCTCGGACGGCTGAAGAAGACGAGAGACCATCGCTCTAGGCCCATTTGCTGAGTCCACGGCGGTGGCCTATGCAGGACAATGTAAGAGTCTTGTATGGCTTCAGGATGAGAAACTCACACGACACGGTGCAGGTTTGATGCGTAATATACCACCACTAAAGAGAGCCAACGCGTCGCCTACATTACAGATGGCGTGACCCGGAATAGGCTGTCAGAGGGATTCATGAAGTCGCAAAACATCACGGCTATGCAATATAACATACCTTGACATAGTACCATTTTCTCGGTTCCCGGTGGATACACTTGCAGCCCGCCAAGTCTGTTGTGCAGGAAGGACTGGGTCGGTGATGAGCCACTCGCTGTGTGAGCGCACAGTGTGCACATATTCTGTATCACTCACCAAGGAACCAAAGTCGGTGTGCGCACCGATGGCCATATGCTCTGGCGGCGCCTGCCGCACGTGAGGGTTCTGATGCATCTGGACCTCACTGCAACTCGTTTGTCCATGCTGTGAAGCCCGGCAAGTGTTCCCTTCGGCAAACCAAGTTTGTCGTTGAAGACGGCCATGAGAGTCGTGTTAACATCCACAGACTTCTGAATAAACGGCGTGATGGCGGTCTCCATGCGCGCGTTTACGGTAGACGGGTAAGTGCGGTGGACCGGGTTCGGGTAGCTGAGAGCGTCATCTTGGGAAACGTTGATGAACTCGACCGTATCCCAGCGCACCCGATTCGTCAACGGCGTTGGCACCCCGCAGCCTTGTAGCTAGCGCAGATCGTTATGAGCGGACTACTCCAGATAACGACACATGCGGACTCACCCAAACGATATCCCATCATCGCCTTGTTCGTACATCATCTTTTCTTCCATAGGTAGCCTCATCGTCTCCGCACCCATGTCAAACATGGCATCCGCTTCCGTGTCAGCTCCATGATTCTTCAAGCTTTTGCACAGCTCAGATGAGCAATCGCGAAGAGTCACCGCAACCCAGAGGACTATCTTTCACTTACTACCAGAACCCAAGCTTCGTCGCTGCTTCCCAAAGCTTGTCAACCTCTTCTTGGTTCCTTTCCTTGATAAGTTCATAGTCTACGACTAACAGCGGATGGGTCGGTTACGTCGTCAGGGAAGGGCGGGTACTTGGATGTGGAAGACATAGCGATGGGAAAAGGGAATGCGGAAAGGCTGCGCTTATACCCACATAATTGAGCAACGCAGGTATATATACAGTAGACCTCGACGCCACCACGTTACCGTCATCCGCTGCCTTAGCGCGTCCTTGTTGTTCTCATGACTTTAGCGGGGCTCAGTTTCCGTGCCGGCTTATCCATGTGAGAACGACGGAGCTAAAAAGGCTACCCAATTTCACAATACGGCATCAATAGTAATAAGTAACCACTTTTGCGGGGCGGGCTATACGCGTTGGCGGCGAACTTGCAAGCGTCGATACCGAGTGATAGCTAGTACAGCTCTGGTGAAGATGGTGTCGTAGTATGGGGCCCATGAGGTATGGAAGCTATTGATGCTTGGACGAAAACCTTGTTTCTTAACTCGATTAGCATGGAAGCCGACGAAAGTGCAGATAACATACTTACAGGAGACTAGGATATGATACGCACTTCTTACCAGTTAACGCGGTTGTTAGATACGCATTGTAGCATCTTGTCTTTAGAGGAGAAAAAAGTACGATCTTCAAATGTCTGATAGATAACTCTGCGACCCGGTTTCTCGAGTTTCAATTTTCGGGCTTATGAGTGATATACTTAGACGATGAGTAGCCTGGTACGCGATCGTCGTGGGTGTGCCGCGCGACTCGTGCCCATCCACATAATCCTGATGGAAAAACCACGTGAACGGCGTGATCTCTGGAGGCGCTAAAGAGAGGCTTGTCGTGAGCCCGACGTTCACCAAGTGCCGTTGTATTAGGTGACATAATAGAGCACGTCTCAAAGGTATATCGAGCACAAAGGAGGTAGAGACTGAAGGTCACACTAGGGTATTTTCAGACAAGATTTGAGAATCGCTGGTCAATATTCGTCCTAATAACCTAGCAAGACCGCAGTAACTCATCTAAATACTAAATAATCCAAAGCAAGGTCGGACACGATGATTGCTGAATGAAAACGCGTAAATGCTACACATGAGGAGGTGTTAACCAGCATACTATTAATACAAGATGGGATTTATTTGTAAACATTATTCGAATGAAGCGGGATATAAAGTGATAAGAATCGGTTAACAAACCATGCGTCTGACTACCCCCGAGCCCTGGCAGGGTCGGTATATGGTGCGCTCAACACGATAGCACATCCGGATCCGACCCTTCCCTCTGTATTGGACGGTTCCCCTGGTGCGGCCAAAGACATGCCCACAAGCGTTCATCCCTTTGCATGTGGTCTAGAAGCGGGTCCATTGGCGTAGAGTCTGGCTCATGGGCAACTTCAAAACTCCTCGGGTCTGTGGCTCTTCATATGTCGCCTCATGTTGGACTTTACCGTGTACCTTCTCCCACATCCAGGCACAGGGCACACGAACGCTTTCAGGATTTCAGTTGTGAGGCGTCTCGGGCGGCGTATGGGGGACGTACGTCGTTCCCCTGTGTGCGTAGGCAAGTGCGCTCGCAAGCTACTCGGCCTTCATATTGATCAAAAACTCAGCATTTTGTTTGGAATATGCGGGCTAGAACAGCGTACCTGGTGAACTCCTTCTGGCATACTGGACATACATAGACCCTAGACGTTCTTGTCTCCGCGTTTCCACCGACCGGAGATGATGAATGTGGGGAGTGAGATGGGCCAGCTATTGGTGGTCGGCTGACTGAGTGGCTGGGCGGGCGGGATCGACGCATTGGGCGAATTGGTCCAACATGGTCCTCAGGCGGCGCATTGTGGTGGCCCAGGCGCTATAATAGGGATTATTCCGCTGTCAGCGCAGAAATGTTTCTCGCAGCGTGATACATACGGGTACAGAGCCTAGTTGACAGCGGGTCGGTGACGGCTCTTGGCTATTGGAAGGTAGAAAGGGCGAGGGCTGGACCTCTGGGGCCTGGTAGTTATCGTAAGTGATACAATGAATCAGGTAAAGGAAAATTTCCGCTGGTTAGTCTGAAGTGTATACCTTCGGTTGCGGGGGAGGACAAATCTCCGGCGCCGTCGGGTGATGGGTGAGGCAGATCCCGAACGAGGATGCGGTAGGGGTCGTAAGGAGCTCTTTCTGTACGGTGAGTAAAAGAGAACTTTTGGGAACGAATTTACATACGGTGTTTATTTGACCAGGGACGATCGAAGCCTCACCAACATGAGGCGGAAAGAACTCTGTTCGGATGTCAGAGAACATTTCAGTAGTTCGAGTTGAGTTACACGTACCCGGAAGGATGTCGCGGATACTGGGTAGATTTTCCCTATGGGATTGTTCAGCTGAACTCATGGCGCATAGTACGGGAATCGGCAGAGCGGGAGGCGGGGGACGGGTAGCCTCTTATGTAGACCGAGCGAAAGGGCACTGTTGCAAACAGGATGTGAAGCAGCCGGAGGCCACGCATCCGTACGGGATGATTGGTCCCGATCTATGTCACCCGATTACGACTGTCTGTGAGGAGCCACGCCTGCTCGGAAGTCTTCTCAGGATCGCCAGTTAAGACGACAACGTAGCATAAAATAGAAATTGCATGGTTGGGAATCATTCTGGACATGTCTCGCATGCCGACGCAGATGCATAATTTTGTGACCAAGGGCTCCGCACAGGTTCGTCAATGTCGCGGTGTTGTTGAACCTCCGAAGTACAAGGACTGACCGGCGTGGGAGAGTGCGCCTAGATGATGCGGTTCAAACCCTACTCATATACGGCAGTCGGAGCCCGGCGAAGGCCCTCAGCGCAACCGTACATATGACACATGGGAGTCAGTTACGGAGGGGTAATGCTTCTGGCTATGTCTTCGGCTCGGACCGCCATCTACGCGCTCTTGAGAGATCAGTTTCGTTTGCGATTCTCCAACCATTAAGGATCTAACGCCACGTTTCGCCACTTCTCCAACCAACTCTATACGTAAACCGCAGCACCACTTTCCGCAGAGCACAGGCTCCTAAGCACTCCGGTACAGGAAACCCCCTGCACAAGGAGTAAAGAAATGGCTCAATTTTCCGTCTTTATCAGCGGTTCGACGGTCGCCGGTCGGTGCCTGGTTTTTTGTAAGCGTAAGCCTATGTCCAGATGGATAGCAAACAGATCAACGAACCAACAGAAGAACTTTACATTGACGACAACCTGGGTGTTCCGCGTGTCGAAGGAAGACTAGGCAGAGTGATCCGGAATCTTAATATGTCCTTGCTGTCCCGGCTGTTCCCCCCATGAACAAGGCCCAGGCACTGATGTATTGCGTCGATATAGATGGGCGCCCGCGCCCACTGCTCGTGTCAAAGCGAACTACCTACGCCAACGTCAAGCCGACAGAGGGGAAATACCCCAGCTGCACTGCAACGTGAAAGCGTCCTCTGCAATCACTGCCACCGTGGGAGCAGAAATAGATGCCGTTTCCACCGAGCGCAACGCCTATACATTCCGCACTATATAGCTGATCATTGGAACGTAACAGAAAGGTCCACATACCGAGTTGTTATCATTTCATAGCTCCAGAGCCCCAATCTCAGCCTCAAGGTGAGAGTCGGCTGCCTACTGTGCCGCCTAGAAACCAAGCTGTAAGCGTCACTGAGCCTTGAAGTAATGCGCTGAAAGCGAAACGTCACCCCGGTTTAAACTGTATGCGATACCAATAACATCCATCACAACGTCAGCATCAAGCAGGCCTCCAATAAATTCATGTTCGAGAGTCTTGGAAAAAATTATCAGACTTGGTCTTTCCTGCTCTCTGCAGTAGCTTTTACACTTTTGCGGGATTGAGAAGCACCATCGTACATCCCTCAAGAGCTCACATTGTTTCCTCTGGTCGCTCTGCGCAATCAAACAACATGGTGGTCAAGTGAAAACTCGGGGTGGCCCTCGCAAGCGCCGCATCAAAAAGCTTGATCGTTTCCCACACAAATCGTTATCTTATCGCCTCGTGGGAGCTAGGCGCCACAAGTGGCGCGAATTTGCTCGTAGCGGGTGTGGGCTTCAATGCTCAACACAATTGACCAACTATGAACGATGCGCGGTTGTCACGAGCGCAGCCCTCATTTCTTTCAAGCTATGTTTCTCGCCTAACGGGCGTGTCTTCCTTATATTAGGACACCACAATGCAGCACAATCGCTTTTGGCGTTCTGGTGAGCTGTCATACCACTAGGTAACTTGCATCAAGGTTCTAAATGAACTCAGGGTCAGAACGCACGATATGAGTGCAAGACAGTGTAGGTCACGAAGACCACGAGTTGAGACGGTTGAATTCTCGGAACGCGGCCCACGCATGTCCCAGCGGAAAGTCACGGTCTTCGCCGTGAATCAAACAGGATTCTCGCCGACCATCCCTTCCATCCCTTCCACACAGTGCTACTTCACCTTGCACTCTCGTGCGTGAGCACAGTTATCAGCTGACGGCGGCACCTTGGTCGGCTGTGACAACCTTGGCCATTTGAGACGTAAAACTACCGTGTCAAGGCACCATGATTTTCGCCGACAGCAAGTCCGTATGTCTACCAGCTAGTCATAATCTATCCAACTCCAGGCGCAAACGACGGCATGACCACGGCGTTGCGCGACGCTGGAGCTATAAGTGCTTTCTTCGACAACGACACTAGCCACGTCACTTTGAACGTCTCCTCCGCCGCGAGCCATGGCTCCCAAGATCTGGCCAGCTTTCCTTTTATCGGCATTCGTCTCTTTAGGCGATTGCCTTGCTTCCTCGCAAGTCGAAGTTCGCGCACAGATCTTCATTTCTCTGTCCAGCGCACGAGGAACCAACAAGAATGGCTCGCTTCCTCTTTACAAAAACCCAAATGCGGCTATCGAGGATCGCGTCAACGACCTGTTGCCTCGTATAGACAATCGAAGAAAAGGTCTCTCAGTTGTAGGTCCGTCTCAGTCATCATGTGTTTGGGTACCTGCTGAACGATATGGCTATAGGATACAAGGTGATATCAATGGGTGGATGAATATGAGCGACCCGTTAGATGACACGCTGGTCTTTAATCAAAACGGGCCTTGAGCGATGATCTCGCAAAAAGGAGGGGCGATTTGGGCGGGCTATCTTGCGCCGTGGGAAAAGACCTTGCCTTTGCCATCAAAACAGGACAGAAATACATCATGGAGAACACAACACTTGGCATTCCTGCAATCTTTCAAACGGAGGGTGTGTCCACACCTTAATTGTTGTACCCCACTCAGCCTGGTTTTATGCCCTATGACCCGGCTGATGTTCCACAGGTCTCCACTGGATGTTCACAGACGTTCTCACGCTGAACGTGCGAACGATCTGGCCCTCTCCTCTTCGGTTGTTTGGTCCAGCATCATTCAACACAGATCTTCGTCTAAGGAGGCAGAGCATCCACTATCGTGCGTTGACGAAGCGCGAAGGTCGGGGCACTTATACAGCGCAGGCCTTTGCACCTGTGCTCGACCTGGTCCACCGACGAGGCTACGATGGGGCCGCGTTTGAGGAGAACTTTGGGCGAGGACCCCCTTCCTGTAGGCCCTGTATTCGGGCGTCCGAGGCTGTCCCTGACACTTTTCGGTATAGCACCGGAGAAAATGGGCAATGCCTACGTGACGGTGGCCTGCAGTCTGGCCGACGCAGCAATGCGAGCTCAAAACTGCGGTAGCAAGGATGGCGGCTACGTGCAAACACTTTGCTGCCTTTGGAAGCCGCAAGGCGGTCTGTGAGTAGTCGACATGCATACGCGGACTAGTATCTCAGTTGCATGCAGGAAACATTGCACAGGTGTCCGGGGGAGAGCGTGAACTGCGCACCATGTACTTGAAGCCATTCAATAGGGCGTGTTTGGACAGTTTGTCTATCATGACCGCGTATTCGAGTTACGACGGTATACCGCCATTCGCGAAATAGCCCGTGAGAGTTTTGTACAGCTTGAGAACAGCGCCATCCCCGCGTGTCTGAATGCAGCTTTTTCTGCAGACCTACTTACGGACATCGTAAGGCCCAGATGTCTGAAGAGGGAACTCCTATTGACATGGTTTTTGTTTTTTTTTTTTTTTTTTTTTTTTTTGCGTTCTAGCTTCGTAAACGAGTGGGGTTACAAGTATCTCGTTACGTCCGATGCAGGGTCAGTCGATTTCTCATAACCACACATGGGACTTGTGCGGACAGGGAATGTGCTGCGAGAGCGACCATCGAACAATGGAGACAGCATGGAGATGGGCGGGGGAACAGCACCTACACGTACCTGACTCTACCAGGTAATACCTCAGACCCGCCCACGTGAGGAAGTCGAAGCTAACTTGTATGTAGACCAAGTGAAGGCCGGAAACATCAGCGTCAGTTCGATATTGTTGATTGATACGAGACCGTCAAGTTCATAATCAGTTTTGCGAACCAAATTTGCATTAGGCCCTTTTTCGAAAGTAAGCTTCGCCGCTTCTCACGCGGATGCGCTGCTGAAGCATTCCGTACTGCAGACCCATAACCCATACGATGATTATCTGTCGACGCTGCGCTGACAAACATCAAAGACAAGAGATCTTTTGCATCAGATCAGTAATGGGAACAAGAAACAATCGTGTTACTCCGAGAACCGTCATAACATTCTGCCTCTCAGTAAGGAGGGGATCGGCTCTGTGGCCCTGATTGGGCCTCAGGTGGACAGAGTCTCAGTAAGCTCATACGCATATTCGCCCCATGATATTTTCCCACTACTCATCACCGGCGCAGTTCGGAGATTATGTGTTTTTCAACGCGTCCCTAAACGGTATCAGTCCGCTGGCCGGTTTCAACCAACTTCTGGCCAAACACTTCCACGCAGAATCAACTACGCAGAAGGGTGTAAGCTGTGGTCAAACGATGCGTCGGAAATCCCCGCTGCTGTGTCTGCTGCACAAAATCAGATGTGGCAATCGTGATGGTCGGCACCTGGTCGCTCGACCAGACACTCCTTTTGGACACCGGGGAACCAACGCTACTACCGGAGAACACGTAGACCCTTAAGAAAGGTCCGATCTCGGTCTTGTCGGTGGCCCCAAATGGATCTCGTTCAAAGCGGATTTCAGGCGACTGGCAAGCCGACTATAGGTCGTCCTTGTGAGCGGGAAAAGCCGGTTTTCTGGAAGCCGGCGGTTGCAGAGCCGTGGATTCAAGAGAGTAAGCATCCCAATCATCACAACGTTATTTGTCGTCGCTCAATGCATTCTAGACGTCGACGCTGTCATCCAACAATTCTATCCTACGGCGGAGCTCGGCGGTTTGGCACTTGCCGAGCTTATTTTCGGCGATGTGAACCCATCAGGTAGAGTGAGTGCACCTCTTGTAACTTGCGTCTCAACTGATAACATGTATTCTCCCTCTTAGGGAAACTCCCAGTTTCGTTCCCTCGCAGCGTTGGGTACCACCCCCGTTTTCTACAACTATATCAAAGGAAGTCGAGAAGTCCTCTTGACCCTGGAAGGGTGCGACGACAATGGTGCTTTTGATGTTTGGCCATCAGGTGCGTTGGGACACTCTTGATTTATGCCGGGCGGATAACTCACGGCATTGCGAGTACCGGTAATGGGACAGCGCCCGTCCCTATCTGCTTTAGAGTTTGGACACGGACTAAGCTACACGAACGTTTAATTAGTGAGACGATCGGTCCGCATGCACCATCCTCGATCTAATGCCGTCTTGCATGTCAGCACGGCGCCTTCATCTGTCCAAGAGCATCCATCAGCACAATGAGGACTTCTCCGTCACGGCGTCACCGTGTCCACAACAGTGGCAAGTTAGATGAAAAAGAGGTCGTCCAGGTAAGCTATGTCCTTCTACTTTGACGCTTCGAACCTCATCCTTTCAGGTATACGCCACCGATCTTGTGAGCTCTGTGGCTACCCCAACATCAAGAGCTGGTTGGGTTCCAGAAGATATCATTGGCGTAAGTTATGTATTCATGGCACTGGAACTTTCAACTGATGGATGATATTACAGTGCCGGTGCTTCACAGACAGTGACTATCCCCGTAAAATCGGAAGCAGTTGGCGGTGTGGGAAACTCAAAAGGAGCATGGGCTGTGGAGCCCGGTCAATTCTTGATCAAAGTCGGGACCAGCGACCAGACGTTTGCCAGCACCACGCTTTTACGGTACACTGAAATGACCTTGTTCTCTATGAAGATGTAACGTGTCCATGTTAATAAAACATGCTGATGATACAGAGCGTACAGCTCGTTTTGCAGAGCCCAAACCCCCAATCAAGAACCATCATCCACAGCACAGCAGTCGAAAACGCCAGCCTCAGTGGAGGCGAAAACAGCGTCTTGGATGCTCCACATCCGTACGGAACCGTCATCTGAGCACGACAGCATATTTCTGTTGTCGTGCGTGAAGATCACATTCTTGACCTTGTCTTCGTGCCCCTGATACTCCGCGATGAGTGCCCCCCGCCGCCCGGTCCCACAGCTTCACGCGCCCATGCCCGCAGAGCCGGAGATGATGTACTTGCTGTTGTTCGAGTACGCGACCGAGTCGACGATAGATGGGCGATCGGTGAACACGGTGTGCTGCTGGCCGCTGTAGGAGTCGTTCGTGACGAGCGTGGAGTCGTAGGACCCGCTGATGACTTCCCTGTCGTCGGGGGAGAACGACACCGCCCAGACGGGACCGGTGTGCTCGTTCAGTGTGACAAGGTGTGCGCGCCGGTCGTTGAGTCCCAGATGCGGGCGCTGTGATCCTCCGAGCCAGTGATGACCCGGTCACCGTTCCGCGACAACGCCATGCTCCAGATTTGGCGTCCCCGTGTGGCCCTCCAGCTTCGCGAGAGAAGCTCGCCCGTCTCCACGCTCCAAACACATCCACGGTGTCGGCACAGGAGACGATGCGGGGTCCATCTTGGACGAAGGCGAGGTGCATGATCTGGGAGCCGTGCTTGATAGTGTGTGTGTGAGTAGCTCCTGCGATTTCCGGATCCCAGATCTTCACTGTGTTATCGACTGAGCCAGACGCGAGGCGTTTCCCATTAGGAGAGTAGGAAAACGGTCCACACATCTCGCCCTCATGGCCATACCAATCTTCCGACTTCGTACGTTTCATCATCGACGTTTGTAGGGATCCCACAGTATGATGCTGGTGTCAGCGGATCCCGAAGAAGCAATCCGGCGACCGTCTGGAGAGTATGACACAGACCAGACAATGTCCTCATGCTCCCCTACTCCACTTGCGCGTGAGTTGGACCCAGTGTGCTCATCCGCCAGAGCCTGACATTGCTATCATCGCATGAGGTGACGAGGAAACTTGGCCGTTTGTCACCTGGTGAGAGCGACACATGGACGAAACGGCGCAACTCTCGCCCATCGAGATCGATCAACGACATGTGAGGCCAGGGGACGATTGATATTTCAGGGAGGTATTTCCCCTGCAGCAAGTGCCCCTCGCCCACGATGTCTTTCACGTCCCTTGGCGCGGCCTGGTTATTCCGGAGGGCCGTCACCGTCTCCGCCTGGAGCGTTGTCTGCAGGAGGCGCCTCGGCAGCAGCGCCTTCTCTCGCGGAGTTCATCATGCGATGAAGTTCTGCACGCCTTCCCTTTTGGATTGCTTCAACCAGTGAAATCGTCCCCCACTAGTCGCGGGGAAGTCAGTTTATTGATGAGTAGGTGCAGGTACATCCCCCCACTCACGTAATCCCATTCTCCACGTCGATAGGAGGCCGATTATCCTGGAACCATGTAATCATGTCCTCTGGCCAGTCGGGTCGTACTAGTCGTCCGTTTTCTTTCGTACTGGGGTATTCATTCAGCCTAAGAAGCCTCACTCACGAAGTGACACGTACCATCAAAAGGTCATTGATATCTTCCTCACAAGCCACAGCGACGTCTGCATCAGATCGCTGTTATTTCGAATCACATGAGCATGGAACGAAACGAAAATCTGACGAGTAGCTCACCGCCAAGATATAGTCGAGAAGAATATCTACGGCGTCCCCGGCCTACAAACAAACCCTGAGTGTGAGGTCTAAGGGGAATATACGAAATTCTTTACGAGATCCACTGGAACATCAGGGTCGTGCTCGTCTTGGTCGTCTGCTTCGACGGTGATTTGCATAGTATCATCCTCGTCATCTGGTCCGGGGCAGCTCGTCGTCTCCTGCGGCCGCTTGATCTGGCGAAAGAGTCCCAGACGCCACTTGATTCTGTAGTGTGGCACAAACACACACTGGTCGCACTCGAGTCTTCTCTCGACTTGCACTGTGCTAGCACTGTCCCCCACGGCTGTGTGTCAGCTGCAGTCCGGAGGTTGTCGCCAGGAGAGGGGAGGGATCGGGCATCGCCACAGACCGGACGGGTGACGGAGACCTTCATTCTTGCAATCTCTGGACCAGATCGGTACTCAACGGAAACCGTCGTTTTTTGAGTGTCGCGTGACAGCTCGAATCCGACGCTCCCTGCAGTGACGAATGTACCTTGAATGTTGACAGAGTGACTACCCGATTCGGATTGGAAGGCGGCGACGGTCCACTCCGTTGTCTTTACAGTGCCGGCGCACGAGAATCAATTGCTCCGGCTTCATGGCATGACCCTTCTCTGATAACCACTTGACCCACGAGCTATGATGTTTCTTCATGTAGGTCGGGAATCGAGTATTCGTCAAGACGCCTTCTTTCTTCGCATCGTCCTTCATCAGGAGCAAGGCACCCCTCTCTCTGGCACAGTTGTATCCGTAGTCTGACGCCACCCCCCGCCACGCCGCCATCACTAGGATACAACTTGTCAGTAGCGAAAATCTCGCGAAACGCGAAACTTACACTTGAGCATTGCCGGATACCTGAAAGTGTTTGACACTTTTACTGCTAATGACCTTCGTTTGTATTGCAGCTTCTCGTGGGTCGTCAAACTCATCATGGTCATATTCTAAGGGTACGTATCCATCTGGTGGGCCGTCTCTTGAAACGTGGATTGGTTGTCTCTTTTGGCGTTACATTGAGCAAGGCGATGAACGCGCCCTCCGATATGTAACCAACGTCTCCAATCTGGGGTGCGCCACCTTTGCGACCTTCAGGATACCACAGCGGGTACCCATAGCCTCGTGAGGAGAGTTCTTGCGCGTAAACGTCGGCTATAGTCAAGACCATCGGCGTGCAATTCCTTGTCGGTGAAGCCGTTCGCTAGTGTGGGGGGTTGTGGGGTAGTCGTCGCGAGCTGAGGGGAAAGGGTACCGCCCGCAGCGGTGCAGCTCAACTGACAGCCATCAATCGATTGCGATGAAAGAGTACTTTGTATGAACCCTATGATGACGGGTCGATACGTCTTTCTGCTGGGCTGGGAAGAGATGTGAGAAGAGAAGCGAACACTTGCAATGAGGACAGCATCAGAGCCATGCGCAGCTAGAGGATATCCATGAGCCGCCTTGTCCAAGGCCATCGAAACGTTGTTAGGTCGGCCTTGTTCTGATTCCAGCGACGAGGGAACGATGTTCCAGTTCGGGTGGAAAGCTATGTACTGTCGCTTATCAGGAACTCGGACACCTACGAGCAATCCTCAAACCCAGCCTCATAGTCTGTACCAATCCCTCAAAGAACTAGTTGCTTTAAGTGTTCGCACACATCTACACTGTTATTATTAGCCAGTTTTTCTATTTTTACAGGGGTGTACATGGGAGCTGCTAATATTTTCGCGGCCAGTGTCCGGTTTGATGGGATTACCAGGATCTCGGACAGCGCTGATTACCGGCCAAAAATGGAAGTGTTTGGGCGCCTATACGATTGATTTGAGCGTCCGGACACCCTCCTCAGCAGTATTTCGTGTATTATTGCTCAATCAGAGTGGACCAACGAGGTTTCAAGGCTTGATGTGATATAATAGGGTATATTGTAAATATATTATGTAGCTAGTATAAAGTCTTCGTGCACAGTTCTCTCCAAAAGGACCACAGAACTTTTGATGGCTTTGGTTGCAACCACTGATAACCTCTGTACCACCTGGGCAAGTACTGAGGAGGTATTTGCATGTAATATTAATTCTACATACCCTGCAGTATATATATACACTCATGAGATACTGCCCCATGTCGAGCATTTGGTATCAAGTGAAGGAGGGGCATTTTTTTCACTGGCGGACAGGTTCTTGGTGTTGATCAGATCACATCCCAGTCTGAGTAAGATACAGGAAGGTATACAAGATCTTACTTCACCAGTGTGGTATCACCGTGCTGAGGGAATGTTTGCCATTATCCCATATGAATTTTGAGTCATTTCCGAGCTTTGTTTCAGTAACAGTGCGTGTGTCATTGCGAAGCAGGCCATCGGACACTTACCATTTTGGGAAATTTTCCTGATTTTTGAGACAGAAGCCCCTCTCGCAATTTATTGAGAGGGCTTATAATTCTTCAAAAAAGTACTCATACATTGCCATATGCATGGGTGATAATATTGTATACATTGTGTGAGCAGAGGTACATTGTGGAGCTCATAGTAATTTCACTGTCCGAGATCCTAGGGTGTCCGGACTCGTGGGAATCCACAGTAGCGTCTCGTGGTCGTCTATCGCGATTGGCAAAGCGCGTGCGAGGCCTTGCTGCTGGATTTCTCGTGATGAGAAACCAGAAATCCCGGAAGGCGGCTCTGTTCGTCACAGCGGTGCAGTCTAAACGTTGTCATCCACACGGCCATTTTCATCGACTTAGCACCGGGCTCCCTGAAGGACTGACCGTTATCGAAGAGAGAGGCTGAGAGAGGCTGTGCTCACCAAATACGACGGTATAGCGAGCATTGCCTTGCTCTTATTCTCCACGAGGGATCGCATCGTCTATGCGGACTGCATAGCTGTGAGGGTCAGCTCCGCTTTTACCGGGGCCTTACCGCCGCTAGCATTGGGAAACGGGAAACGAGAAAGTCCGAGGCATGTCGGAGTATATTTTGTCACGGCGCACTGGAGGATCGCAAGTCATGACGTTCGTAAAATGAATAAATGAATTCGTGGCCGATACTCGAGTGAGATAGTAGTAAGACGTAAAGAAGAGAAATGGAAACATTTTTGCCCACCAGCACCGGTGGTGCCCGACAAATTGATGGCGCATCAATTCCCAAAGGGGACGTACTCAATGGGCCTTCTGTGCTACGTTAAAGGGCATGTATAAAAAGACGACGATACAACTATGTACATGGTATAGATTTCCTCGAGATAACAAGTCAAAGAAAGTATCCGCACGCTTTTGGTATCACAGACGCAAAGCCTCGAGCATGTTCCATATTCTGACCGAACCATCGTCCGACGTCGAAACCAAGCGATTGTCATCTGGCATAAACTCAACCGACTTAACCTTATCCTCGTGCCCTCTGAATTCAGCCACAAAGTCTCCAGTGTTTGGATCGTATACGCGCACATTGCCATCTGCGTGGCCTGCAGCGCGAGGAGGTCGCCCGCGGCAGAGTACGCGACGACATTGACGATGGAGTTCGAATCGCGCTCGAGCGTGTGGTACTTCTCCGCCGTGAAGGAGTCGCAGATGAGAAACCAGCTGGTCGTACGAGCCACTTGCAACATTTGCGCCGTCTAGGGGGCGAGAAGACAGCGTGCCAGACGGGACCCGTGTGCTCGTTGATCGTCACGAGCTCGTCGCCGGTCTCTGCGTCCCACACGCGGCACGACGAGTCTTCTGCAGCTGTGACGATTCGACCGCTGTCTCTGGAAAATGACAGCGACCAGATGACGCTTCCGTGTCCTTGCAGAGTCGCAATCCTGGTGCCGGATGCTGGGTTCCATAGGTAGCACATGTTGTCTGCGTACGTCGCGAGGCGCGAGCCGTCGGGCGAGAACTTGACGCCCCATAATCACGGCGTTGTGGTTCTGGAGGGTGTGCACTCGGAAGCCGTCGCGGTCCCAGATGCGCACCGTGCAGTCGACGGAGCCGGTCGCGATGAGCTGGCTGTCGGGTGAAATGTCAGAGAGCCAGACGTCTGCGTCGTGCCCTTCCATCTCTCTCATGAACTCGCGCGCGTGTGGAGGTCCCAGAGGATCGCTTTCTTGTCGGCGCCACCCGAAACAAGGCGCGACTCGTCTGGGGAGAGAAACAGACCGTCCAGACCGTGTCGGCGTGGCGGTCGAGCTTGCAGATGAGGCTGCCTATCGTGAGGTCCCAGACCCGCACGTAGCAGTCTTCGCAACCCGTTGCGATGAGCTGTCCCGTCTTGGAGACCGAGATAGACGAGACACCACCACCCTCCGCAGACTTGTCAGTGAGCAGGGTGGTGCGGGAACGACGAGCTACGCGTGCCGCCAATCCCAGTGCCCACAATGACCTGTCCATCCGTCGTGACGCATGTTCCAGAAACGCGCTCTTCGAGGAACTCGGGGATGTAAGACGGCCTCTGGTTCGAGGGCCCAGGTTCGCTGAACGAGGGCTGCTGGCTGTTCTCGTTGGGACCAGAAGGTCTCTCTCAGGAGCATCGACTGGAGGGTCCTGGGCCGTTTGCTCGGAGGTTTCGGGAGCCTGTTCAGCCGTACCAGCGACTTGCACACTGTCCCCCATGACGACGTCTTCATCGACAGCTGTTGCGGCGTCCTGAGGTTCGGGAGCAGGCACACCGGTCGGATGCTCGGTAGGTTTGTGCGCCTTGATCAGTAGCAGGTGCTGGGATCTGAGTTTCAGCAGATGGTGCATCCTGTTCGGTAGGAAGCGGGGTAGCCTGAGACTCGGGAAGGGGTGCGCCCTGTTCAGCAGTGGGTGCGGTTTCATCTTGACCGCCGGAACTACCCTGTTGAAAACTCGCCATCCTGTTGCTGCTCAACCTTTGCCTGCGCATGTCGCTCTGCTTCCTCTCGTGCTTGCACCTCGCGGATCGCAGCCTCTGCTTCCTCACGCTCATGTCGCTCCATAAGCTCGGTCTGACGGGCCTCCCAGGCAATCCCGGGCGGCAACGTCTTGTTCTTGAGCTATAGCGGCATGGGGATCGTCGAATTGAGTCAAGGATAGAAAGCGATCCGACTAGAAGGAGGCGTTATGAGGCTACGGACCCATTTTGAGACAATCAGTTGAGGCTTACCCTGGTCATCGTCTACATCTATGGCAGGTAGATGTCCGTACAGCCAATCGTTCATGTCCTCCGGCCAGTGCTCTCCCTAAACACAACGGTCAACCAGGATGCCCAGAGGAAAAAGGGTATCACTTTACCCCGAATAAATCGCTTATATCTCCGTCACTGACAATAGCACATTCGGCGTCGGAGCGCTGTAGCGATACTTAGTACGGAAGTGCGATTCGGGACCATATTGAGTGCTCACCGCTAAGAATATAATCGAGAACGTCGTCAAGAGCGGTACGCGCCTTCATAGTCACATCAGCTTGCGCCTATAACTCGTACAAGAAGAAACATACCTGCTCGTGAAGAGGATGCGCTTCGACAGTAGGTTCTTCACCCTCATCCTCGTCCTGACCGGGAAGCGTATCATACCCCGCTGCCGCCTTGATCCTCCTGCCCCAGAACCTCTTCTTCATCTTGAAGTACCCCCACGAACGCGGTCTGGTCCCTTACGACCATCCGGATCCTCCGCGTCATCAGCTACAATAAGCCGATCGCTTAGGGTAGTTGCCTTGGCCTTGCCCGCCTTGACGCTCTTTGCGCGATGGAGTGCGCGAGACGGTACCCATGGGGCCGATCCTGTGTTCGAAGGCAATGTGACGGGAGTGGTCTTTGGAAAAATGGAATCCCCGCGTCTGCGAAGGAGCCCGCTTTCGCGGAGAAGGAGAACTCCTGCTGCGAGCTGCCGCCTTCGGGGAACGCGGCGACCGCCCAGGCGGACGTTTTGACGAAGCCGCGCACCATGATGATATCCTCGGGCTTGATGTCGACGCCGTACGCCTCGCTCGTCGCAAAGGCGTGCCAACTGTCGTGGTTCTGCCGGATGTACTGATTGATCGTCTGCCCGGGTAGGACGAGGGTCTTGTCGGCCTCGTCGCGGAGAATAAGCAGCCCACCCACGGCACTGGAGAAACGGAACGATACTCCGAGGCTTGCACCTGCATATCCTCCCGCGGATCTGCGCAACATTCAGCATCACACGCTGTTATGCGAAAATAAACACAGTACACACGCTTCGATGTGGCCTTCTGCCGCCTCGCTCTTCACTGTTCTACTGTGGAATGCCGTGGGTGGAAATTGGCTTTTGCGGTCGCTGAGTAGTCGTTTGCTGATCTGCAGTGGGACAAATCCCTTGGGCACGCCACCTCTGTTGAGTACGTGCTTCTCGTCCTTCATCACATTAAACAGTCTCTTGAAGCCACCGTCCTCGTCGAAGAATCCCACATCTCCAATCTGGACCTCATGCGCCTCACCATCATCCACTGGCGGCTCAGGGCACCATAGGGCCCGCCCATGGCCGTAGTATTCGAGGGTGCTGTGGAGGATCTCTGGCGCGACTGGCATCTCGCGTAGACGGTGCGCGGTGCGCGGTGCGCGCGAAGGTGGTGGTCGGGGATGAAGGAAGGAGTGAAGGTGAGATTCTGCTAGGATGGTGGTGTATCGATAGAACAAGGGTTGTGCGTGATTGAATCCAAGTACAACAGCCTCTTGTTACCACGCCTCTTGCATGCCTTCCCTGCAGCACCGCCGCAACTTGCTTGAATAGCAGGAAAAGAACAGTTGGCTGGACTAATTCTGACCACTGCCTCACAATAGTAGTAGAGAGACGACCATCAGTTTGAGCAGGATTGTGTGTATCATCCTCGTTCTTGCAGCACGTGTAGGCTGGAATGAGCGACAATCAGTTCCGGGGTATAGTAGGTAGGGTAAGAGGAAGGGGGTCGATGGTTGTACAGGCTCGAGCTCGCAAATAGGGCGCGACGTTGAAGATGGGTGGCATGCTGAGCACGCTAAGAGTAAGAGCAAAGACCGAGTCGTCCTTGATCGCGAGCGAGTGAGTGAGACTCAAATTCGACAGCGGTTCGCTTCAGATGTAGCGCCCGGATTGATTAGACTGATGCAATCAATCCGCACCGGCGACACTTGCGGCTTAGCTGGCGAATGCGGTTGAAGAAAACGGCACACATTACGACGAGGGCATTCGATGGAAAGCTGGCGGAGAATGACTCCTTAACATGTATCTGCTCTGCGCTATACATCCAGAATGACTTCCGCTACTGACCCATTTTCTCACCTAATAGTGGGGTAACATTCATATCGCAAATTTGCACGGCGAGTGCGAGGGGAGCTTCCCAGCAGTCAAAAGTGACCAAATGTCTTCGAAGACTGGTAAGCAAACCCCAAAACGCCGCGAATTAAACAGTTAATCTAACATGCGACAAATTGTAGTCGACTTTCATGATAATCGCCCAATTTAAATCATCGCGATGAGCACCTCATCGTCGCCGAGCCACAGAAACACACATATTAAACCCTAATTTACTCTGAAGTTGGAAATTTCAAGACGCCCGTATCGTGTCTGGATCCTCATGCGTACTGACATCGCTAAATCGGCTCCATATGCACCCTCCGCCTCCGAACTCTCCACCCTGAACACTTCTCACGCCGCACATGGACGGCAGCCATCAGCCGGATGGTACAGCGACAGCGAGGAAGATGCTTGTGCATCGCATGGGTCTCTTGCTGATACTGCGATCGATAGTGAGCCTAGCTCTTTTCCGAATCACCTGTTTGTGTCACCTTAACCTCCTCTATTCATCTGAAGTGGACGCAATACCACCAGCATGAGCGCGTCTTGCGCCCAACCCTTCCCGACACGCTTTCCAAACCTTGTGTCGTCGACCGCCGATCCCATTTCAGCCCTGAAAATCGTCCACCCCTCGCGTACCTCAGTGCCACAGCAGCACATGCTCCTCCGTTCATGGCTCCCCCAGCATGGTCACGCACCACAACGGCACCGTGGTCCTGCGCCCTATTCCAAATGGCCTCTCTCCAGATCGCGGAGAGCTGGAATATTTACTTGCTTTGGCTGGCACCGCGATCTTCGCCAATGAGAGGTCATCCATACATCGTTGTCCGCGACCAAGCCCGCGCGATCGTCGCCAAAGCCCCCGCTGCTTCGCCGAACCTTCTGGCCTTATTCCCTTGTCACTTGAACACAGTTAGCGCGGCGACTCGAATGGGGGAAACGCGCACGGTCCAAGGGCACTGCTATACGGACGACAGACGCGCCGACCTTCCCTTACGTACGCGGACAGTACGAGGCCGAACGTGAGGTCCAACTCTCCGCTATCATCAGAGGCCACGGCCGTGCATGTAACGGCACCTGGAACTCACGGTCCTCATCTCCTCGACCCGAGCAAGATTAGCGTTCATGTCTTCTGTGTTGCCACTCATGCATGGGACTCCTGCCTTCGAAGACAAATTGCCTGTAATGGCGGAACATCGCCGGTTCTAGGCGACAGAACAGAGATTCCATGCGTTGTGCCCACAAGAAGACAGTACAGTCCCCCAGGGGCCCGTTTACGGTATCATACGGCCGGACTGGCAGTATCGTAACAATAGACCTTGTACCTGAATGTCGTCACGCCTGACGGGAGGTATGTAAATTCACTTTTGACCTTGATTATTGACATTTAATTGATGAGGCCCTCGAAACTAGCATCATAGGGTGGCGCGTCGTATGTCTTTGCTCTCTCATACCCGACAGTCAGGTCGAACGGCGACACACTAGAACCATGATAAATTGCATCCAATCCGACGTCGCCTGCCCAGAAGCCTACAGTGCACCGCCATGTCTTGCGAAGCCGCCGCACCCCCTGCCCCAAGCCGTCCTCGTGAACATGCTCCTTCCTCGTCGCCCCGCCGCCTCCTGCGGATCTGATGCCCACGCGCAGGCCGAGCAGCGCGGCTCGCCACTCGGCGCGCTACACGCGCGACGCCACGCCACCATGCCGCCCCCAAACAGAGCCAAACGACGCGGTGGCTCGCCCGCCACCATTTCCGTGTCTCCTCTCAGATGCGCGCCGCACAACCCCTCTCGCCCGCATATACGGTACCGAGCCCGCAAAACCTACTCCACAGCTGTCCTAGGCCGGGAGTTACAGGCCACTTCCAAACTGCTGGACCCAGAACATCCTCACCGCCGGCCAACACACTACCGCGAAGTCGTGCTCCCCCATAGCAGCCATCGCGGTGGATAGGTATCTGAGTCTACTCGACAGCGCGGGTCTCTCCGTAGGGCGCGCTCTGCCCCGGTGGCAAGACGAACGAGTCGTACTGCCCGCGCGAGATCCCGACGTGTTCCCATCGGCGCTGGATAGTTTGCCGTCCTCGACGTTCTCCCGCGCGGGAACAGAGGCCCAATGCCACCGCTACGTCGCCTTGCTCAAGCTCACTCCCCGCTTGGAGAGGGCCCCTCAAGAATCGCGTTCCACCCGCTGTGCGCGAGCGCATCCCGCGCGCGCGGGCCGGCACTCAGCCATTCGCACCGGAGGGCGTGCAGAACGCCGATGCCACCCCCTCTGCACCCGCGGAGCCAGTCGCGTCACCCGTCCATATCCGCTACGGCTTTCCCCGCGGACGCTGACAGGGACGAGGACACCTCCCACGTCACGGCCAGCCAATGGCGTCGCGCTGCGTGTGGTCGTGTGCCGCCGCGAGAGAGGCAGCCTCCCGCGGGTGCAGCCGTGTTGAACGACGACGGGACGACACGGCTCCCGCGGGTGTCAGGACGTGCGCGCCGTCACAGACTCGGTTCTCTCGGGCGCGGATGTCTTTGGTGAGTCGGTGTCGAAACTTGGCTACCAAGTCCCCGAGTTGGCTCACACGTCACCACGTAAGGCCGTTGTGCCCCGCGCGGGAGGACACCTCGGCATCACGCTCCCCGTGTCGATAAATTCGGGCGGCTGCCAAATACGACGAGATCTGTCGGGGCGCAAGATGCGAATGCTATCCTCGCCGCCCACTCTTCGTAGAAGGACGCAGCTCCTGATTTAATTATGTGTCTATTGCACCCGGCGCGCGATTGGGTGTAGGCCATATGGATGCTGCTGCAGATAGCGATGTGCGGCGGGTGATGGCTAGCATCAGCCAGGGCTCGCGGCATTCTGTGATACTTGGCTCGCTTCCAGATGGCGACTCAATTATTGCGGCGGAGACTTGGGCAAGGCAGAGGTCTCCTGGGTGACCTTCTGTGAGAGCCTGCTGTGACCCCCGATGACTCCAATCTGAGATTGAACCTTTCAATCCCTCCAATCTCAGCTGGATGATACGGAACGGAAACCTAGTGTCGAGAATGTGCTCTGGAAGACCACAAGCAGAGTATTCGTAACGCAGGAGCGGCACCCCTCTCGACTTCGATGAAGAGCCTAGACATAATTCCGACGACTAGTAGGTTGAAAATTCAAACTTTCCTCCTTTGGCCTTGCGTATCATAGGATTGGTGCAGAATTCCTTGCACAACCTTGCCATTGATAAAACAAGCAGCTTATACAACCGGTGAGAAATTGCCCATTATCATGTCGTAGTGTTTCCACGCGATTATAGGTTTAGAAATATCAGAAGCAAATCTGAGCATGTGCTACCCTTATAGACTGCCTAACGTTCTCTGCGGATTTATGAACGATTGCAGCATTTATAAGGATTGGGACGTCGAGTTTTACTTAGGGTAAATAGGTTGGTCAAAAATCGAGCTCTGCCATCTCTGAGACCCCACACTCTATCCGAAACTACGAGAGCAGTAATCGCTTAAAATATAACTTGGCCAGACGCTTGCCCTTTACAGCTTCTATCCTAATGCAATTATTTTCCCGCTAAGAAGGAGCGATGCGGTTCTGTAGCCATAACGTAACACAGTGTGGTCACCTATTGTTTGAACTGCACAGCCCGCGGAGAACTCGGAGAAATATACCACCCAAGTCTGGCCCCCACGCTTCTCATACCAAATCTTCAATAAGCCCATCTGTCCTCCGAGCAGATGCACACTCCGCCACACCGCACTTGCACGCTCGCACCCACCCTAACCCAAACACGAGCGCAAAACCCGGCCCACTCGGGCTCGCCACATCGTCCGATAAGCCCCGTCCCCACACACCCAATCTCTCCCGCCGACAATCGATTCAATCCGTCTAGCCCATCCACTAGACTCGAGCGCCCCGGCACCTGTCCCCCTTATTAGTGACATCGGACCGCACCGTGTCACGTCTCCACGCTATGCTGCAGCCGCACCACGACCCCGGGTGCTGATGCATCCCACGTGTTCCCTGCGCAAGCCGAGGATCTTTGATTCTGCAAGCTATCCCGCCGGGGAAGCTGAGAGGACCGGCGTCTCCGGCATGCACGGCGACGGGCTAACGCCTTACTTCGAGGGTTCATGGTCCTCGCTATGGGACCTGTGGTGGCGCGCGCAGGGGAGGGGAGTCGGTCTGGGCATGGCTTCCCTGTGATGTGCCGAATTGGGGCTGATAGCGGTGAGTGGGTGCAAGTTTCTGGGTTTTGTCGGCGGGACATCGCACCGTGTGATTTTGCTTGTGGGGACTCCTGTGGGCCGGGCTTCGTGTTGGGGATAACATTTTGTGGTGGTTGTGTGCGTGTCGCGCGGCGGGAACGCACGGGTCTGCCTGGTGATGTTACGTGAGCAATTTTGAGATGATATAGGCAGAACCTCTGGGACTACGCAGAAGGGAAGTATCTGTGATTTGCGTGACTGGGAATCTCCTTGTTGCTCTAACTGCGCCGTTGCACTGTATTGATCTGCATACCCCCTCTACCACATGCAGCACCACAACTCACGGCTGTCTGATGCGAGTACATCCTGAGTGTTTGTGGAGATTGCAAGATGCAGAGTCCAACATACCACCCCGACGGCGGGACATTTCAATCCGCCGCACAAGCGCACGCGCGAGGCGGCACGAATTTCCGAAGTCTCCGTATTATTAT
>JAOCPU010000090.1:0-70741 GCA_035772785.1 Phlebiopsis flavidoalba
TGGTCATGACGGCGTAGCCGGCTTCGAGTCTTGAAGGCCTCAAGGCCTCAAGCTTGAAACTTCAAGTCTGACGACCGGCGCGCTGGGTTATTGATCCTTTTTTAGCGTCTCTGGTAAATCTAGGTGAATCCTTGTAAATCTTTGTAAATCATCCAGCCCCAAGCACTTAGTTTGCTTGTCCCAGCTCACACATACAAAAATACTGAAGTACAGGAAAAATAATATCAGATGAGTCCATGAGGTATCTGGTCGCTCAATGAGGGACCAAGACACTGAGGGGGAAGACACTCATGAACTCAAGTCAAAGTGTTATTCCTTTCCTCGGAATCAGATCTCCTCTCCTCCGCCGTGACTGCTCTACCGCACCAACAAGCTTCGTCCACTGTCCTCGTAATGCTGGATATTGTTTTTCAAAATCTTCGTCGTTCTTTTTGAATCGAACTTCGTATTCTTCCACCACAAACTTAATTCTACCCCATTTTCGTTTGTTCGTTTCGGTAGACTGAAGGCTGAAAGCGCGCATGGGCCAATCTTTGAGAGGAATAAGAAGCCCTCGAGTAGGGTCGCCCAAGTTCCAATACCGCAGAGCCTGGTCTAGAGTTTGAGTCCTCGGGATGCGGAGTTGTGGATGTGGGGAAACACATGGAAGGGGATGGGTGTAATGATTGTGGCGCTAGAAACAGAAGCGTGATGTGCCTCTAAGCCATTCAAATCCTGCGGCACGGCTGCGTGACTTTGGCGCTGCCAGGGTGTGCAGGCCGTCAAAGACGGTGTTGTGGGCAAAACCCCGGACATGGTGCTATTTGGCAGATCCGGAATAGATGCCGGGTATAGTGCCATCGCCGGAAAGGGAGGACGCTGCGGTGAATGTACAGAGTGACCAGGAGTTAGTGACGAGCCTAGTGAAACGTTGGGTTGGATTAAAAAGGATATTACAAGCCTAAATTACGCACCCGCATTGTGTTCCATGGACGAGATACCGTTTGCTGCAGACGGTGTCGAGATATCAGCTTCAGGCGTAAAGGATGACGGCGTTGACTGGTGAGGGGACAAGAAAGAAGTGTTGTGATATTGCACATCAAAGTCTTGCCAAAGGCTTTGAGATCGCTTTGTCGTACAAAATCTTGAGGGACACCGTGGGAGGAAGGCTTATGGCGAGGATCACTGCCCATAATTGATGTTTCTAGAGCGTGACCCCCCATGAGAAGATCACCATAATCTTCTTCATAGGCCATTAACTCGTCGAGAAGATAACGCATAATTGTTGCCACCCCTGAAAACGGGTGAGTATAAATGGTCTTTGAGTATCCACAGGACTTACATTTTCGCCTGACGACCATCCTCCCCACCATTTTATAGCTTTCAGACTCCACCTTACGTTTGCCCACATGAAAACCGATACTGCGCTCCTCCTCTACGGAAGCAGTGTGTCGTGAACTTGCCTGTGCGACCGACCATCACTCCCGATTTCTCCACAACAATCTCTAATAGTGACTCGACCTTTGCGAGCCGATCGGCTTATTGCCTCTCCAACCTTGATCTGACCAGTAGAGCTGATGCCTGGGAACAAGACAGCTAGAAAGAAGTCTTCCCCTGAAGAAAGAGGCCTTCCCATGCAGGACTCCAGATGCTGCTTCCACCGTAGTAGATGTTCATATGCGTCCCATATGGGGGTGTTGGGGGTCTGGTGGGAGCATGTATGCTTGACCTAAATCACAAACCGCATGGCTGAGACTTGGTATATGACGATCAAGCTCTTAAAACTCCCACCTTTGTTTGGGTCTTTATTTGTCTTTCTGAACACAAGTTTTAACTCGTGGTACAGATTGGAGGATGGATCGAGTAGACAAAACAAGACATGCTTCATGCGTAGTCCAATGAGCTCATCAACAGCTATAATTTTACTTGTCAGACAATCCATTATACATCAGATGAAAATTTCTCATACCGTGTCCAAAAGTACAATTGCTGTGGAGGAAAATGTCTTCCAGAAGGAGACAACGAGTTTCTCCAAGCAACTCCTTCGCAGCTGGAGTACATACCCACTGGTAGATGACCAACAGGTCCTTGGGTAACATCGGTAGGGCCTGCGTAGAGACTTCTAGCTTATAACTGCGATTCTTGAGTGATTCAAAGTAGGCCCCTTGAAGTGAAACTCAAAGACAGGATTTCCTTCCCCATTTTTTAGTGTGCGGGTTATATGCCCAGGATTTTCCACTACAGCCCAGTACCCCTAAAAACAATCATTTAACCGCCCCCCAAAGTGTGGCTAGCTGCTCACTTAAGAAACGTTTCAAAATACGATTTGAATGCGGCCCGGATCCCTTCGGCTGTTGAAAAAGCTGCGGTTCTCCTCTTCGCATTTGTATGCAACGTACATGCGAAGCACAGTGGGTGTATGCTCGCAAAGTCGATCAAGAGCTTCCGAGAACATCAAACGCTCAGAATTAGAGGTCGGCGTCGGCATCGGTAGGTATCCTGGGGGTGGCGAGGCCGGTGCTTCAACCTTCTCTTCTTCCACGAAGTTTTTTCAACCATTTTCTTCCAGCTGCGACATAGTTCGCGTATTGTTTCTTCGTGCGCTTGGACTTGAACCAATCTTCAGTCGTAAGCCTACTTTTCTCCAATTAGAGACTGAAGCGTTTGGAGGGACTCGTTCTGCTGGCGTTTGTTTCCGTTCATCGACAGAACAGTCTATATAGAGATATGACAATAGAATGAAGTAAGTTGAATCTGTATACAAGAAATATCACTGACCTTGCTGATCCTCAGTACTACCTCCCCCGCGTCCCTGACCACGATCTGCTCTGCGTTTGCCGTCCTACCCGTTTTTTGTAGTTACCAGTCCTCTGAAGTACAAGAGGGTGAGACTCACAGTTGAGGCTTTTTTGCTGCGGTGAGGAGGCATTTGAGATATTTAGAATAGTATGGGGTCTTGTGGAGTGTTTGCAGGGAGAGGGGAAGCACCTAGTGAGGGAGGCTGCAACGTCGCTGAGAGCGGAACCCCGACACAGTTTCCCTATCAAATTTAAAAATATCGATCTCACGACGTTTGATAGATGGGGATGGAGAGTCATCCGTATTTTTTTACTGAAAGTTTTTGTGTGAAATTGTGACAGGAAATATTACGACGCAAGAGTGAGGCGCCGATTTGTAATGTCAAAATATGACATAAGTGTATCACAGAAATTGAATGGTGCTTTACATTCCAGCGCTAATAGTGCGCCTCCGCAAAGTGTATCGCTCTGGAACTTGTCTGCATTTGCCTGTAAGTGAATCGAGAGGCACCAGTGCCCAAAGCGGAAGTGAAAAGACGCGTTGTTCAGAGCTGTACAAAGCCTACTGACCGAGTATGTCCTTTCTGCCCCTCACATCCGTTGACCTGAGCAATGTGGACACACAGCCGATCCCGCTGGAGCTGCTGTTTGTGTCGGCACCAGACAATGAATCTCGATGGAATCACATTGTGCGCCTTGGTAGGTCGCGAGTACTACGAGATCATCCTCTAGTCAAGCGTTTTTTTGGTGTACATATCCCAGCACAAGTAGGCCCAAGCACATCACCAAGTGTTAGTAGGACGCGACGCACGAACACAGTCTCATCGTTGAGATGGTTTCTCTCAACGACGCGGAGGGCTTCTTTATTAGTACAAACAGGACCCATCGCGCAGCGCCATTTGGTACGTCTGGACTCTTCTGCCTGAAATTTTTGGAGTCTGATAGCGTGTAGAACGCGGCTAGCAACTCCGTTTACGGCACAGTGGACAGCGTCTTCATGTCGAACATGGCTGAGCCCCCACAACGCAAGCCGACAAAGGTGCTCGCCCTAGTCGAAGTGACGCAGATCTGGCGTTCTTTCTCGAGCGCTACAGGGACTGCTGACGTGCTCTCGGGGTGCGTCCTTCTCTGCACTCACTGAGGCGTGCCGTCCTCCTGATGCAGAGTGGGGTGAGGCTTGAGCCAGGTGGCCATCGAGCTCTATTCTCATTCAGTGAGCACCAAGTGCTCTTTCGTCGTTCATGCCATATATGAGCTCACTGCACTCACTTTTCTTTGCTCTTGTGATTCCACTAGATGGTATTAATTTCCTTCTTTGTTCCCTGCTAAGCGCGCGAATTCTCCTACTGCGTGGGGTTGGTTCCCTCTGCTCTAGATTACCGAGCTTTCTCTCATTACTTTCAGGTTGTTTGAACTGTCGAATCGATTTTCGCGGCTCACGGCACTCCGCATCTTGTTCTGGTAATCTTAGCTGGCTGATACGCCCAGTATAATTTATTTTATTTTATAATTGACGCTTGCGGTGATTTCCCTCGGTAGCATACACTGGAAAGTAATCCCAGGTGAGTGCCAGAGTCATACGCTGCTGCGGCTTGTGGCAAACTATTATCCCACCAGATGTTCACCTTGGGTGGGAGCTTAGCACGGTTTTTTATGGAAGGACCTCCTAATGTCCCATCATTGTTGTAGGTCTCTCGGTGTATAAAGTCCTGTTGACCAGACCAACTCTAATAAATATGCTTTTCTTTTTGACAAGTTGCATTCCCCAAACTATAAACCGCTTGCAGGGGAACTTCTTCTAGGGGCTAGAAGTCAGTCCTACGCTAGAGTTGCTCTAGCAATTTAGGCTTTCCTAGTACTCCAGCAGCGACTGTTTCATGATATTAGAAATAACATGTGTGTCCCTTGAACTACTCCTGTTTTTTCCCCTTTCTTTCCCTGTCTCTCCTGTCTTCTCCTGCCACATAATGATATGGCGCGGCGCCGCACTCAAGTTCAGAGCTATAGGCACCACCCGTCTACTTTGGGCGGGGCCTCGTGGCTGGGACGTAAAGGGCCCCCGCAACTTTTGCTGGAGTACGAAAGCGAGCTCGCAGGCGGATTGCCGTGTGTTGTAGCGTCGACCGCAGGACATCGGGATTTTCGCTGTGTTTTCTATTAGTGATGAGCGAAACCGAAAAAAACACGCAAGTTCGGTCGGGGAATGGGAACGTTAAAAGGGAAGACCGCACCAGACTTCAAGTGCCGGTTCGCCCAGGAAATCGCACTTGGCCCAACACAGCGAAAGTAAACGCTGGAACACCTGTTGTGGAGGTTCCAAAGTGGGCCAGGTTTGACTCAAGATTCGCACAAAGGGCCCACGGCTGGCGCCTGAGTGGGAAAGACATTGGATATCCAGTGCCGTGTTCGATCCTCAGGATTTATGCTTCTCTCTCCCAAACCAAAACGAAAAAAACATAACGGAGAGCTTCGGCTGACGATCCAAGTGCGCGTGTTTAAACGCAGGAAGCGCTTGCCTCTGACAACTCCGTTGGAAAATTGTCGCATTCAGAACACAGAAGATCTCTGGGTACAGGGGATTCAAAGAGCCGTGTTCGGCTCAGGGACCCGTTGTCCGAGAGAGAAAAGGGGCATAGAAAGCGTGTTGTGTAGAAAGGGCGATTTTACTTACAAGAGGGTTCTGTTTGATCCAGTGTGGGTAGGAAAACGAATGGAGTGAAACTGAGGACGCGAGAGAGAGACGTGCCTGGTAAGCAGCCACGGTGTCCAGAGAAGGCAAGTTCGAGTAGCCCCCTTTTCTGGCAACGAAAGCCAGCACGATGCTTGCAGCTAAAGAGCTACAGCAACACCTCAGGTGCCCAAAGGAGCACCGTCTGTCGCGGGCCCAGCGAGCGATGTGAGATGAGTGCGAAAGCCGGAGCCCAAAGCGAAGACTGCGAAACAACGCTCGTTAGCGAGCAGCACTCGACGCGGCCGCGGCGGCGAGCGGCGCCTGCGTGGCGATGCCAGTAGTGTAAGGATAAGTGGTGTGGCTCACCTCACGGAGGGTCCCAGACGAGAGGTGTAGTTTCGAAAGCGAGATTGGAGAGACAAAATCATCGAGTGGGTGGTGCAAGAGAGATATCGAGAGAAGGCCACGAGAGAGGAAGAAGACAGGTCGCGGGGATCGACGCGCCTGACTCTTTGAATGTGCCACGTGCCCAGTGAATCGCGCCCCGCGGTCACGCGGCGCGCTCGCGCGTCGAGCATTTTCCAAATTGGGTGGCCCGACACTGGACAGGCGCCGCCTGAGACCGTCGAGCACCCAAATCTGGTAGGATTACAAGCGCCCAAAGCCGCCAAACCGCCAGACCGCCTCGCGTTACCCAAGGCGTCTTTCGCTCGTGTTTCCTGCCTATTGCGCTCTCCCATGTCTCGTCTCCGTTGCCCCGGCGCGCTCTGCCCACGTTTTCGATTCCTTCAAGCACTCGCATCATCAGCTCCTTTGGGCTGCCGTGGGACAACGAGCCCCCCTTGAGCTTGTCGTTCCGGCGCGAGATCTTCAAGTACTAGTCTCTGGTCTCCAAGCCGCCGCCTCCCAAATACATGGAGCAGTGAACGTCTCTGCTGTGGATAGGACAATAGGGACCAGGTGCATCTCCGACTTGATGGCTGGCTCAACCGCTGACGACATTTGTGTACAGTCGCTTCGCCGTCGTAATGACCGCCTTGTACTTGGGCACTTGGGTACGTCTTATGATGCGATCAGCTGACAGTGTTTTGCCCCATCGAACGCAGTAGCTCCTCAAAGGACAGTTCAACTCGTCAAATACGCCAGCTACCCACGAATCGCGCGCCGCGGGCACGATCAACGCAGGTCAGTGTTAGACGGGAAGGTGAACATCAGCGAACGCTGATAGAGATGGGTTGGTTTACGCAGAAACCGGTGTAGTCACTCTCTACACTAGTTGGAAAAAGCCATCAATCGGCTCCGTCAGAATGGACCATAGATGAACCCTTTTGCTGTAGTCAGCGCATATAGCAAGCAGACAGCCAATGACGCGGGTGAGAGGGTGAAGATAAACAATTCATTCTGTGGCAGCATACAAAAGTCACAGTCTACAGAGTAAGCGAAAGTGCGTTTGGTGACGCTAAACCACGATCGCGCCACAGGAGATTTACTGCTTTCGAGAAGTCGAAGGGGAGCAACGCGCACAGCTCATTCATCTCTTTCTGTCACGGTGCTGGAGCTCTCGGAGCTGCTCTCCTGATCGTCCTCCGTCTCGGAGTCCTCCGTCTCGGAGTCCTCCTCTTCTTCGTCTGTCTCCGAGTCGTCTTCTTCGTCTCCCTCGTCAGAATCAGAAGCAGTGTGTTCTTTCTCCTGATTCTTTACCAGAAGGTGTTGAAGCGTGCCTACCTACCAGGGTCACTATCTTTGTCAACACCGCGTGGGGTGCACCTGTAGGATGGGAGTCAAGGAGACGCGTGAGGGCCGCGTTGATCGTATGCGCCAGGCGAGTTGATGGGTCAACAAAGAGGCTGGCAGTCCCAGCCACATTGGTAGGCTCAGCTGGCGGGATCCCTGTGAGTTCCTCGATAGCAGCTTCGACGTACTTGAGAACGACAGGGCCCATTGCGAAATCGCCTCTCTTATGTTCATTCTTGGATGTCCCGACATCTGAAGAATTGTCAATATTCTGAGAGCCGTCTGGTTGAGGTGTTTACACTGACCATTCGATTTCCGTCCTCCGTCACCTTTCAAAGGACGCTGGGGTATGCCTTCCAAAGTAGTTAATGAAGCATTTTTTGGTGATCCATAACTCTAGGAGACCAGTGGAAATCGGACACCCGCAGTGTAGAAGTCCGTCTTGAGGTTCAGATCCACGATCTGCACGCTTGCCTCCAAGAGCCTTGCCCGTCTTTTGGGCTGCTGTTTCCCCGAGCCCCCCAAGCTGGCAAGTAAGGCAGTTGTAGCGGCCAAACTAGAGATGTTTGATAAGCACAAGTGCAAAACGTTGTTGATGTATGTGAGAAATGGTTTGACCTTGTTTCGTAGGATTAGTTTTGCGATCTCTGGCCCTGCCTGTAGGCAGCTGTGGCCATGCGCTCGCGCGCTATCGTCGCTCGAGCTTCGCGGAGCATTTCCGGGGTGATGTCTCTCAACTGTCCTTTGTGAATGATCTGCTTGCCTCTGAGGAGCCGGGCTTCATTGGAGTTCAGTGTCATGGGATAGGCATCAATGATGCTGAAGTTTGAATCACCTAGTGTGCCAGTACCAGCAGAGTTTCTCCCTTGTGTCGGGTAGTGTCTGGGTTTTTGGGTACACCAGAGTATACCGCTTGTTTGATCTGATGTTTTCCCACGGTCAACTAATCTCTTCTTGTAAAGTGCAGCATGAGGTACCTTGTCCAGCTGATTTGCGTTGGCACACAAATATGAGTGCCTAGCCACCTAGAAATGTGATGCCAGAGCTCTGCAGCAGGGCAGTCCTTAATCCACACGACTTCAGGTTCTATGTTAGCGGCTTGGCATTTCCTTCGAACATGGGCGTCGATCTGACTACATAAATCCCGGAACTGGTCAAGATCTGCCAAGGAGAGCTTTTTGCGCTCGGGCAAATTCGTACACTTCATCAAAAGACACTACCAACTCAGGATCGATGGCCTCAGACTGGCTATACTGAAATTGGAGCTTGAGGAATTCCTCGTATCCTGCGACATAGTCGCAGAACATGGTTGCGGTGAGCAGCATGTCGCGCTCGAGGAGCTTGGCTGTGAGGAAAGGTTTTGAGTCCCGATCAGCTCATGGGTTATTTCTGTGGCTTACGATCGCTCTGATCAATGTTAGAATCCGTAGGCGTGCCTGCTCGAGGGAGTTATTCTGGTGAATGTCAAAGCTTGGGATGCTCGGTGACGGGCAGGGTCAGGTGACATGTTTGGGTATCTGTAGGTGAGAAGTTCAACATGTAATCCCGACCTTGAGTGCGAAGTGCAAAGGTCCAAGAGGATATTTGGTCAGGGGCTATGACAATGCATTGACACATACCGAAGGTGAGTGATGTGATCCCATATTCTCGTGACGTGGGGGGTTGATAAGCATCTGGCAGCAATTCAAGAGTGAATGTTTGAGTGTTTCCGCTAATGCACAATGTTCAATGTGAACGGACCTAAACGTCGCTTCTTAGCGTGGGGTTCATTCTGCCCAGTCTCGTGAGGCCCCTCCAGAGAGCTAATTTGCTTTGACAGCGCTCCTCTCATGAATTCTGGATGTCCACGAAGGAATCAACTGCACTGCGCAGCTACTTGATGTGTTTAAGGGGACGCACGATAAGGTTGTTGGAGCACGCAGCTCTTGGGGGGGCGGACAGCACCCGTGTTTTTTCGGAGACTCTTACGCATTTTACGCTGGGTTTCCAATGCTTTAAGTCAATGTGAGGACGTTCCCTTCCTGTAGTATGGTGAGGTGAGCCGTGGAGAGTGTCATTGAGAAAAATCCAAGAAATGCGGTAACATAGAGATGTCGTGGCGCTGTTGTATGTGGTGGGCTGCAGCATCCAATGCGCCTTATGTATACATGCGCCTTATGTATACACGCGCCTTATGCATACGTTGCCTAGGCCGGCTACATCACGATCTGATGCTAAGTTAAGCATCCTGCCACGCAGGAAGTATAAAGCTAAACTGTCACAATTTCACACATTGCTTCGTTGTGCGAGAGTATCAAATCCCAATTTTACTGGCATATCTTATGTACAATTTTTACGTTACAGAATGTGTCATTATTTCTCCGTCAAAATCGTTACACAAAAAGGTCTGAGTTATGATTGGTACATGAGTGTTAGAATGTTACAAGGGTGGGCGCGCTCCACAGTTGGTGGGCGGCTGTCCGGCGTGGACGAGGCAGTGTAACCTCACATCAAAGCTATAGTTGACAGATGGCGACCTCAGCAGGCAGGTAGAGCTTTTGGTATTGTGTCTGCACAAATGAGGTGCATCCGCGAGTTGCGAATTTTAGTCCTGGGATAACAATTTGGATTGGACTCAGTCAGTCAGATTTCGGAGGGGCAAGAATGCGTACTATTTTTCCAATCAAATGTACATAATACAATGTATCTATTATGTAGATACAGGGTCGCAGCATGTCATGTGTGGCATACATCCTCTATTGCTAGCTACCCAGTATACATTTAGGGATTCGAAGGGCCTAATGATAACGGTCTCTGATGCGGCATCTGTGTGGGTGTCTGGTAGGAACCTTCAAGTAGAAGATAGGGGAAGATAGTACTTGAGAGGAAGCATACAAAAGGCACGGGTAATGGGAATGGCCACAATGACCTGAGCGGAAAAAGAGGATACATTCAGACATACTCAACCAACATTTTTCTGGAAATCGTATGCCGTAACGCAACCAGTTATGAACATGTCTTGGCCGCCTGGTGAAAATAGAGTATGGAATCGCCAGTCCTTGGGAATATGAGTGTGCGCGTACGTGGCTTGATATAAAAATACACCACGTCGACCGACTTGCGGTCTTGCGCAATGCAGCGCACTTGAACGATGATGGTGTGCGACTGCCGATTCCAAGGGAACTGGGAAGCCAGACGCGAAAAACGGGACTCAGGACTCCACCTAGAGGAGAGTGCAGCAGGTTTTGGCTTGCGAGACAGACCTCCGATGCTAAGCGAGTAGCTAGTGCGAGCTACACGGGGAGATAGCTGTATGTCTGAGAGCGACTTCGGGGTGGAAGTGCTGGTGGCACTATCTGGATTATACAAGCGGGATTAGTCATGAGAATGCAGTGGGATGATGAGTAACACAGCGATAACATACGATTGCCTACACGCCTTCAATGGAGCAACAGATGACAGTAGAGTAGAGGTTGAAGAATGTTTGTGAAATGTGGCCGTGCTCTCAGCACCGTAGGAAGATACGTAAGAAGTAGTGTCATTGAACATTGTATAACAATGCAGGGTCCGCAAGGATTGACTGAAGGGTTTTGGGTAAGGTATGAGTGGCCTATTGTGCATCGATAGTGGCCGTTAAGACGTGCTCAATAGAGCGTAAACAAAAGCCACCAGAGCTGGCATGGAACAGGCACGCTGCTGATAATAAGCTCGGATCGCACGGACTTGACAGGTCCCGGCGTAAAATCGAAGCTTACACGAGGCATAGATTAGAGCGTGCGCAGATTTTGTAGGTAGGGTGTGTGGACTGCTACCAGCACATGACCTGTGTAGCATGCTAATCAGCAGGCGCTCATCGCTAACAACGGTTAATGCAAGATCCATGAAGGTTTTGGGGCTCACACAGCACAGAAAGCCGGGAAGTGTATGCATCGACATACTATGAAGACACAAAGTTCTACCGCAACATATGGCTTGGAAAGCTTGTGGTGTCTCAAGTTTTACATTCATAGAGAATTCCAATCACGTGCGGCCCATGGATTTACTGCGACTAAGCCGCCCATGAAAGATAAGTGCCGCGAGAATTTCACGAAAAACGACCCTGCGCATCTGATTTGTGCTCGTGCTGTACGTTTGACACCTTGGCTCATGTGTTTAGGGATCACGGTGTGAGAGGAGTCTCACTGAGGAAGGCTGGAACAAGATTGAGAGTTAGGTGATAATACGTTTGTTACACACCACTGACTTCGCTCTCCCTATACTACTTCACTACGGTGCCCCCCTTCGCCTCTTGAGCCTTGTACATGCTAAATACTTGTAAGACAAAATGAAGGAACTGTTGCGATGGATTGGACATTTACCCATGGCTAGGAATGATCAAAGCTGAGTCTTTTACGCCTGAAACATTCAAGTCTTGTTGCTTCTGGGGCGACCGTGCGAGCAACTTGGTCAGCCTTGACAGTGTGTCCAGTTTTGATGCTCCCGAGCTAGACGGCAGGCCTAAGGGAGCCTGTCGTCCTCCAGCAGCCTAAAGGAGTTGCCGTCACGAGTGTTGAACAAATCTGAGGCAAAGTGAGCGAGGGCGAGGGCAGGGACAAAGCTGGAACACGGGAACGCCGCGCGTCTTTGAGGCGCGATCCCAGGCGAGCTCTGAGATGCCATCAAGTCGGCGGAAGGTAGACACGGGTATATATGACCGGATGCTCGGGGCGAGGACAAAGCCAGCACGATGCTTGCAGCTAAAGAGCTACAGCACACCTCAGGTGCCCAAAGGAGCACCGTCTGTCAGCGATGTGAGAGAGTGCGAAAGCCGGAGCCCAAAGCGAAAAAGACTGCGAACAACGCTCGTTAGCGAGCGAGCGGCATATATGGCGGCGGCGGCGAGCGGCACCCGTGGCGATGCCGGTAGTGTAAGGATAAGTGGTGTGGCTCACCTCCGGAGGGTCCCAGACGAGAGGTGTAGTTTCGAAAGCGAGATTGGAGAGACAACATCAAGTGGGTGGTGCAAGAGAGATATCGAGAGAAGGCCACGAGAGAGGTAAGGTAGGGCTCATGCAAAAGTCGCTACTATCACATGACTGTGACTGATGTGTGACAATTCCAAATTCGGTGGTGTTTACGCGCGTCGCGTCTGAGTCGCGTCAATGTGTCTGCCGTATTTACCCATTTATTAGCGTAATACAGAGTCAAGAGCTTCTAGTGATATGAGAGCCTGTATAGCTCTTCAGGAAACATACTCACAAATAGTCCTGTGACCATGGAGACTGTGTGTAACATGCCGCAAGCACTCCAGCCATTCCTCTGGCATAGAAGTTTATGGATGTGCTCTTCTTTCCAAAACTCTGTAGAAAGAAGAACCACTTCTTTAGCTTTCCATGAGCGTGCACAAGAGGCAAGTTTGGAGCAGATATGTGACTTGGTCTGTACATTCCATAGAGAATTGTGTCCGACATTTTAAGGATCTAAAACACATTCATTCTCCTGTATTTAGGATCATTTCTAATGAACATATTTTATTTGACATTTTGGCAGGCATAGGGACGTTGTGCGCGGTACATTGAACTCCACTCTCGCGACGCGTCGGGTCGTGTCAAGCGGCGGGTGATTAGGCGTCTACCTGTCACACACGGCATGTGAATATCACGTGATAGTCGCGACTTTTGCCCTACTTTAGTCTCCGTGGCTGACCAGGGCTGACACATATCAGGAATGTGACGACAATCAATCAATTCCCGCATTGACCGGACCACGGACCCGTGGGACCGCGGCGTGGGTCCGATTCCACCGCCCAGTAAAACTTACGTTCTCCCGCGGCGCGCGCGTCCAGTATCCAAATTGGGCGGCCCGACAGGCGCCGCTCGGGGGGTGTGCAGCGATCGGTTTTACGACCCAATCGTCGAGCATCCAAATTACTTACGCCCACAGTCTCCTTGCCTCTTCCCGTTTTCTCGTCTCTGTCGCCTTGTGCGCTCTGTCTACGTTGACTTCCTTGAACACTCGCAGCATCAGCTCCTTTGGGCTGTTGTTGGACACGAGCCCCTTTGAGCTTGTCGTCCTGCGCGAGTACTAGTCTCTGGTCTCTTGAGGGTGCTATTTTCTAGTCTCGTTCTCAGACCGATTGCGTAAGCACCTTGTCAATGGTACTAACAATCGGGGCTTGCAATTACGTGCAGGGATATGCTACTTTACGCGGCGGCGGATTGTGGCATCGCAACAACATCTACGTGATGTAAGTCGCCGCCGAAGCCACCGCCGCAAAGAAGCGCAAGTTGACAGAGGCGACGGGGCCATCACAGAGGGTGAGGAGTCTGAATCAGGTCACTGTAGCTGCGGTATACTTCCTCATTCTCTAACTGGGTTCTAGTACACCGCGCGATATTCAACGATCACGTATCGGGTGCTTCAAGGACTGTCGATGTCACACTGTGACATTCAGCGCACCCTCGCCCTCTGTCCGATCTGAAGGCAAAATTTAGCAAGATAGAACGCCGGTCTTCTACGCGATCCCTCTTTATTCCTACTCATCGAGGAGCCACCCCAGCGCGGCACACAGCGTGTCTGCCTGCTTCTGGCACGTTAGCCAAGGTCACAACTGTGTTTGCATTAACTTGCTGTTTGTGGATGCCGGATGGGGACCACGGCCACTCGGATTGCACATCAGAATTCCATGGTAAGTTCCAATCCTCTTGTTGCGCTGCTCCTCTCATCTTTTTTGACACACAATGAGTTTCCCGAAGCCAATCCAGAAAACGTCCACGCACTTAGACATCAACATTCCAAGTTGAATGTTTGTCACGCTCAAACAACTTTACTATTTGCTACATGAAGGTCTCCCCAGGGGGCCGCACGCGTCCGTTGCCTTCCCACAAACTTTCAATCCTATTCTCTCCTCTGACCTTTACCCGCCACGCACTGCCTTTGTCGCATAAACTGCCCGTCCCCGTCCACCAAGAGTACACAATGCATTGCCCTCCAGCAATATGGGAGCGATGCAGCGTCATTCAAGACCACCGCAACAGGTACCTCCTGGCGCATTCGGGGGAACGCGCTCCTCCTCCTCCTCCTCCTCCTCCTCCTCCTCCTTCGCCACTTCAATACACAACGCGCACAGCAATAATAATATCTTGGTCTCTTGCAACGGGGAAGCCATTGAGGAGAGATCCCAGGAAGCAACACTCGACCACGCCAAGTACGTTTCATGTTTTGTCCATGACTGCTCATACTACCTGTCGCGCACACATTCATCCTGCCGTTTTAGTTTTAAAAACAATACCGAGGCATTTCTTCAGCCCCTCTCAGAAGATCACGCTGGCCCTTCCCTCTCCGGCGGGGACCGCGTCCCATGCACCTGCGGCAAACCCCCGCGTCCGCTTCCACGCCCGCCACTGCGCCCACTTCCACGCCCGCCACTGCGCTCACGTACCGCACCCACCACTACAAATCCTGTGTACCACAAATCTCACAACGTTGAGATTGTCCTGCCAGCTCCAGCGCCCTTTACCGCGTCCATCGCTGCGCCCAATTCTACATCCAACGCCGTGACCCCAACCGCAACTGCTTCCCAGCTCGGGGACACTCTCACGCCAGCTAACACATATCAAAGCGACAAGAATGTTCCAGCCACCACACTCGCGCAACAGTCTTGCGCCGAGATGGCCAGCGCCATGCGCGATACAGGCTGGACGACCCGCCTCTGGTGCTGCCACCACCCCGCCTACTGTAACCGCCACTGCCTCCGCGGCGCCGTGTGTCCGTGGCAGCGCTAGGACACAATCCAATGGCCGTTCCCTTCATCTTCCAACTCCGAGTTGCATGTTCGCCTGTTTTGGGAAGTCAACTTCAGGCTCACCGAGGTCTTTGAATAAGTTCTCCACTCAGCGCTTATCGCTCGCCGTCAATGTCTGTCTTGCGCCTGCGTCCATAACCCTGCTGTTCGTTTGCCTGCTGCCTGCTGCCTGTCGCTTGTCGCTTGTCAGATGCATGGGTTGGAGGCGTCGCTTGTCGTCAAATGTACTGATCCTGTTCCACAATCATGATTTGCGCTGATTATGCCAATGGATCTGCCAATTGGGCCTCGTTTGAAGAAAGACGAGGATCTGGGACTTTACCAACTACAAGCCAGGGAGCAGCACCTCTCCGAATTTGTTTCCGCAAGACGCATTGTACGGGCAGCGTTTTTGACACTGGCATATGATAAGCCTCTAAACTTCTTTTGCGGTAGACGTCGTGGACACTGATATGTTATTACGGTCCAAGAGCATTTTTAATCAGTTATAGGGACAAGTACAATGTGATTTCCTAAACACCTGCCATTCATCGACCCAGTGAGAAGTCGATCTACTCGGGACTATTCCACACTAACGTGAGTCACTGAACAGATGTCTTGGATCAGAACCGCTCAGGTAGCGAGGAGTTACCTCTTCACAGCTATAGTGCTATCATACTCTGAGCTATTGGGATCTAATTCTGTAGTGCGAGGTGGTCTGGAATACACCTGGTATCTCTGTGTGGCGTATGTTTCTATCTGTTCTAGCACACTCTCAACATGCAGTCAGCTCGTTGTAATATTGAAAATGTATGCGCATCTATTCATGTCCATGGCTATTTTGCAGGTTGTTTGTATCTACTCTCTTCTATGCTGGTATACTCTGTACTTTGACCTTCACTACCTATACTACTTCTATCCATGCCTATATAGTAGTCCACCCTATCTACCACTTGATATCCCTCCACTGTCCTCGGCGACTCCCTGGGGACAGATAGCGCCGCGTGCACGCTTTACAATGACGTCGGCCTTCGTTCTGTTCTGACGCGATAGTCGTTCGGGAGTCGCCCCGTGCTGACACGGTCCCGTACAGGGCCGTCCCGTGTTCGCGACTGCTCTCTGAGTCGCGCACCGGAGCGCGATCCAGCATCCTCCTAGACGAATGCTGCCTATGAAATGCTCTTAGCATCGTCCTTTTTACAATCTAGTTGGAAAGATATGTGATACGCATCTGGGGCCACTGTGCTCCCAGTCAAAATTGGGGCGCATATATGCGCTCTCTGTGATCTGCGTCAACAGTTTTTCTACACACTTCTGAGACGCCTATCATGGAAGGTCAGAGGGAAATGGGACATATCGCATGCCTGGCCCCCATTGGCATCCCAAAGCCCCAAAAATTCAAGCTACGACTTGTCCTTGAGTCACGTGTGAGTACTCACAGTTCCATCAATTCGATACGTGTCTCGCCGAGCGGTGAAGCACAACAGTCACGGTAAATCGGGTAAACAAAAATTCGGGTAAACAAACGCGGGCGCCTGAGACTGCCAGTCTCCTTCAAGGAGATATGGCTCGCGAAGCGTTTCGCGCGCCTCAGGCCTCATGGCGTTCATTGCGTTCATCGCGTCGAGCAGCACCGTGATAACCTGTCGCTCTGCGTCTGCGGTGCACGTGTTTAAATGATAGAGTTTTAGAGAGTGCCAGAATGACGCACAGAGAGAGCATGATAAGCAGCCCGTAGTGCTCGAGTACGTCGATCTGCGTCATGTCGACCAGTTGCGAACACCTTCGTCGGCTCGCGGATATACTCCGACGGGTTCGACATGTACACTGGCCGTCCGCCATACCGTGCACGAGCCGTTGGCCGTGTTTAATACGCCATCAGCTCCTCACACACGACGAGAACAAGAGACGACGCGGACCAAACGGCGTGGTACATTTGACCCTATTCGCACCAATGGTAAAGGCCCTCCTTGAGCGACTCGTTTCAAAGATGAGACTGCGATGCGCTCGCTAAACCCACTTGCGCTGGAAGATCTACGTGCTCGTCCAGAGCGTGATCTCGTAGCACTCGCGCCCGAGGCGCACAAACGTGATCGAGAACTCGCCCCTTGGTCTCCTTGATCGCAACGACAGGCATGTATGGCTTGTTCTTCAGCAGCTCCTTCTGCTTCCCCATTTTGTGGTTCGTCAGGTTCTCGTCCGGCGCCGACACGAACAGCAGCTCCAGCGGGATTCGCCGTGCGCGCGGTGCTTAACGAACAAGGATTGGGCGTGGAAAAGGAGGACGTACCGGGCAGTAGGCCTTGTACAGCTCCGAGTGGCTCTTTTTGCTTGACCATGAGCAGCGTGTGGTCTAACAGGAACACGAGCAGTTCCGCGCTGTCGCCCTGTCTCCTCCGCCGCGCTTCCTCAGTGGGCCCTCATACACGAGAGCTCGCGGCCCTCTTCTTGCAAGCGAGATCCTGCGTGCTCTCAACACACCGCCTCACCCAAGTGTGTTGCATTAATCACCAGCTTCTCACCATTCCAAGTTATCAGCTGCCTGCTCGAGCTGCAACAAGCTCTCGGCCTGGCCCGTCTCCACGTTGGCCGCGCAAAGGAGCTCGCGGGCCATCGACGACCTGCTGAACCTCCTTCTTGTCTGGATTGTCCTCCCTCGTGTGTTTCAGCACGGCTTCGAGTACCGCGCCAGACGCGTCGGCCGCTTAGTCAGCCACCCACGCCGCACAGCCGATAATCGTTCTCGAACTCGGGCTTCCGTGGTGGTCGACCACAGGCGGCGCACACATATCTGCAGTTGAGAAACCGCGCGCATATGTTCCGGCATCAAACGGGGACGCCTCCGAGTGCGTCGCGCTCTAGAGCAGCTTGACACTGAGTTGAACAAGCATGGAGGTCAGTGAGATAGGAAGGTCAAGCTAAGGCCCTAGTGGTCAGTCGATAGATGATCGAGCTCAATAACGACAGATTGCACCAACATACCATTCATTCGCAGAGTCCAGCCGTCCGACGCTCGCGTGGTAGTTGAGAGACTTGGCCATGTCTGCCTGCTGGGCATGCGACAGTCGTCAGCGGGAAACGTAGTTTGACACCCAGTGGGACATCTCGCAGGCAACATTTACTCATGCATTGAGCATTTTGAGGCTACAATGGCCACGAGGCAGTGGTTGGCCACCGCCACCTTGAGAGTCAAGTCCAAGAACCCAAATCGGGTTGCAAGGGCAAGGCGGGCACGGTGGGGCGCCGCGCCAAATCCTCTATTCTTCTCTTTGCTCCCTCCCACCTGCGCCCTGGCTCTCTGGCGCTCTGGCACGCCGACTTCTCTCATGCTTCTGTATTTACGGCCTTGCAACACATTCAGTCAGCTTTTTTGGTAAGTGCTATAGCCATACGCCGTTTAGTAACATTTCGGTCTATTCGTCATTCTTTTAATCGCTTTTCTCTTGATTATTTTCACGGGGCTTTGCTCGTTCCGAGTTGCGCTCTGGTCGCTGAGTTTCACATCAGCTATGAGAGTTGTTGCGTCAAATATGGCCCTCCAACTTTTGCTGTGCTTCGCGCGCTGTGACGCGAGCGCTTTTTTCCCGCTCCCGAGGCAGCTGCTGGGTGTATGCGACAGGGGCCAACAATTGAGGTGCGGTGTCCCCAGGATCAAACATGGCCCTTGCGCTACCCTGTTGGTGTCTGTAATGGCTTTGATGTAACCCGTCGATGGATCAAACATGGTCCTGGAAACCGCTCGGCCGCATTGCGCAATCCACCGAGCGTGACGGCGTTAGCAAATCTTGGCCACCCACATACATACGCTAGCTACGACCCAGCCTATGGGCCCCCTCTGGATCAAACGTGGTCCTCTCCGGTGCTCATTACACGGTCTTTTGTTCCTCGTTACATGCGCACCGATGGATCAAAAACATGGTCCTCGGGGCATTTGCCTGGGTTTTTGCCCGGAACACCGCTAACATACGTGATCACCGTTTTTCTTTCATTACCTTTTCTTTTTTTTTTTGACTGGGTTTGCATGTATGCACGTAACTAATGCCACTCCTCCATAATTATATAGAAACATGGATCGAGCCCCCGCTACAATACCCGGACTCCCGACGTAACTATCCACTTTCCGTTACTCCTATTGCCAAGTGAGAGCAACTGAAAGTAATTAAAAACCGTTATTCACCCTTAGAAATGCGAATCCACCTTACGTTTTGCGTTTCAACCGCTGGGTATGTAGATACAGTGCATCTCGGTGTTGGCGGGCCTGCCGCGACAGAGATAGTGCGTCTCGCGCGTTTATTGCGATGCACGCTCATCCGTTCCTTTCAGAACCTTTCATATATAATATAGACATAAGTATTCATAACGCCAATGACTCACAATATACTAGAACAGCCAATCCAATACGCTAGAGCTAGAGTTGTATCTGCTCCCATTGAGAGGTGAGTATCCCACCCTACATTCTTTCCACTCAAACACGTCGCTCTCGGATGACGTTTACATGCTTCCTATATGACCAGGAAATATGTTGGCGTCATTCGTTGAGCAATCCGGGTCTGTTTCCCTTTGGACCGGTCCTCCTTCTATTCATTGTTCCGACAAGCGCCTGTTCTCACAAGGTGATTTTATTCATGTCCGCTTTCACGGCGGTGGTATTCAACTATACGGGTATTCATATTGTCTTTAGCGGTGCATATGCATATCAAGCATTTCAAAATACCATCATCGTCGCTCTGTGAGTGTTCAGTGCCCGTTTTCCTTACTCTCTTCTCAGGTTACTCATATTCCTTAGAACATTACTTCTGCACAGTGTAATACTAAGAGTCGGCTACACGATGTCTGAATTAATTGCCACGTAGGGGGAACGGTTGCCGCAGACACTAGGTCCAAGGTGCAGTCCCGTCGACAGGGTCAGATTCACAGCTTCCGAGTCCCACATCACGCAGCGTGATGGCGAGTTGAAACAGCAAGCACGGCCGATGTAACGGGCATCCTGAACGTACCCGAGAATCGTAGCCATGACCACTTGTAAAAGACGATAACCTCAAACATATAACAGCCCGCCGCTGTTAATTGGCTGTTATCCGGCATCTCACGGTGCTTCATTCTCAAACCACCGTCCCGCCGTGCTTCCCTGACGGACACCTTATATGATATGATCACGCCACGTTAATTGTTTCGCTTATTTTACCTTTTTGTATGTAAAGAAACTAGTGTAGCTATGTTACATTACATGAATACTATCGTATGATGGGACTGCGCAGTGTGCTTGTGTTACTAGCGCACGGGCATGACGGCAGCAGCGCAGGGGCGACGATGGCCTGGCAGACACAGGAATAGCGGCCGTGAGCGATCGGCGGTATAGAGAACCGGAACCTCTCGTCCCATCCGAGGTGGGACTACTCGGACGCGGAGATGCCATGCGTGCAGGGGCGGGCACGGGCAATGGGGTGGGGGGGCGGCAAGGGGGGCGGCGGTGATTCGTGAACGTGGAGCTGGGCCAGTGTGCGCGTGAGAGGCGGTCGTTGGGGCTTGGATGCATGCGGGAGCATACACTCAGCATATCTATTGCCGTTTGAGAGCATGGCTGGGTGATGCAGGGGCACGGGTGCCCGCCGTCAGGTTTGGGCAGGGGCGCGGAGCACGGTCCAGCTCAAGTACCCCGATTGAGGGCGCACACGTGGACCTTCGAAATTTGGGTCACGTAGCTCCTGCATCGATTCTACCCCAAATCAGAGATGGTGGGACGGACGCGACCACTAGCGGTGGGCGGTGGGCGAGGGGGGGAGGAGTTGGGGGGGAGCAGCAAGCAGCCGTCCAAAAGCATTACGCAGGGGCGCGAACACGGGCGTGCACATATGCACGCACTATGCGTACAATCTCGCCAATATTGCGTCGCTTCTGACGTAATATGCCGGTGCCTGTGGGACCGTTGTGGGCTGGGGGAAAGTCCGGGGGTGGAGGGGGATGGGTAGTGGGGATCCTGTGGAGCCCAAAACAAGGGCAAGTATGGCCAGAGCAAACTGAGTACGTACCCTGGACAGCGTGGGGTTGAAACACGACGGGCCACGCACCGTTGCTATTCCCGGGGTTCCCCCAGAATCGTGATGTCGATACCGAGCGGGGAGCGGAAAAAGGGGATGCAGGTCAAAATGTAGAGTCTCAGTTATCCTGTTTAAATATCCGCGAATAATAGTCGCGATCAAAGTTAAATCGATATTGGGCGCCAACGTGTATTTAAATCGATCGTCGATTTAAATCGCACTATTTAAATCGCCGGGAGGCTGTAAATAAAGGCCGAAAAATAATTTGGCGGAGTACTACGGGAATCGAACCCACCCCTCAGCGCCCTAAACACTAGGCATTACCCGCTACACCCTACACTGGCTTCTGTGTTCTTTAAAGAACACAGGATATGTCGCTATTTCACCGAACCTTCATGCAGTATCCTCCTCGCCCCTCTCCAAAGATTTCAACACCCTCCGGTAAATGTCCACATATTGACTAATACCTCTACTTGTTACATCGTGTATTGATTAATATCAGCTACTGATTCAAAATGTGAGACCATTTCAGATAGCCATTGAGATCACCAGTCGAAGTCTGGATCGCGACTCGACTTCGCGATTCAAATCGACGTCCGATTCAAATCGACACGGCATGGGCGGCAGGCAGCCAGTGAGTGATGTGCGACCATAGAAGTCATTGATGGCACTGTCTTCGACACTCATCAGAGAAGCTTTATAATTGGGCTTGATTTCACGGTCGATTGACTTGGAGGTTGTAACGGCTTGACCGTTACACGGCCTTTCTTAGTACGCCTACGGGCATGGAAATGATATGAAGTATTTACCTGGTTTCGGACACGGCCTCTCTAGCACGCCTTCGGGCCACACGGACTATTTCCTTGCATTTCTCGTTTGTATTTTCGCCTCGGTTTCGTAGACGCCAAAGCCGCGCTATTCGTTTGTATCTGTTTGTTTCCCGCGCTTAGCACTCACGACCTGTCGTCTCCTGCTCCTGTACGTCTCCTTGCGAAAACCAACGCCAGTACGGCGCACTCTCTACTCGGAACCTCCTCGTGCCCGCCTCGTTCGACGTCCCCCGGCTCCCCCTCGCGTCCCGTCTCGACCCCGCACTCGACCGCGCCCGTCACAGAGGTCGATTCAAATCGACCTCGATTTAAGTCAGAGGTTGATTTTAAATCAGAGGTCGATTCAAACGCGGGAGAGCGATTTTCAAATCGACTGCTCGTATTAAATCGGCCTCTGATTCAGATTGTTGAATGTTATATAATATGTTCTTTCTATACTGTCTGCCTTAGTGTGCTCATATAGCTATGTTAATATGATGCCAATGTTCAATTCCAACCTTTTCGGGGAAGCTGCAGGTCCACCCAGAGCTGAGATGACATTACATTACCAGTACATACCTCCCTCTCAGAAGGGGTGGTCTATCAGGCATGATATATTTAAAGAATGTTACATACAAAGCCACTGTAGTCTAACGGTAACGCTGGGAGCATACCTTCTATATGGCGTGGGTTCGACACCCTGCACCTGGCACTTTATTTTTCGGTCTTTATTGTGGTCGCTCTGGCAATTTAAATCGACCTTGCGATTTAAATTGGCCAATTTAAATCGGCCTGCGATTTAAACCCGGCCTAGACGCCGAAAGTCGATTTAACTTTGATCGCGACTATTATTCGCGGGTATTTAAACCAGGATAACTGAAGTCACTCTCAAAATGAACTGAGCTAGGTGTGAGCACGAGCCGCTCCAGCACCTGCTCTTGTTCCTCTGCTGCGCGCGAATAGCATCGGCCGCCTCTTGCTGCAGCTCGCCAACCTGCTCGAACTCGGTGTGAACTTCAGACAGTGCATTGTCGTACTCCACCTGGCGTGCGGCAATTATCGACCCTTCGATCTGGATTTGTGGAGAGAAGCATCGATCTGCGCGAGGCGGTCCTCCTCTATGAGCGAGTACAAAGCCAGGTCCTCCTCTGCGCGACGAAAGCGGAAAAGCAAGGGCCCTTCTCGATCCTCGAATGTCTTCTCGAGTTTCGCAAATACCTCCTCGAGCATCGTCTTTCCTCCCGAAGCGCATTGATGACGTCGGCAGCATCCCCTGCTCGACGAAGCCATCCTGTCGTTGTGCTCGCGAAGGTCATCGAGTTGCGTGTCGAACGCGCACTCCGAGATCGCCATCTTCTTCTCTCCATCTCCACCAACTGCTGCTCCGCCACTGCAGCCTTCTTCTCCGCTTCAGCCACCTTCTTCTCTGCCTGCTTCTGAAGCGTGTTGGCCTCGACGTGAAGCGACTCGTATTTCTGCTTGTCCATCTTGGCCTCGCGCAAGCTGTCCATAATCAGATCGTACCACTCGCCATGTTTGATCGACTCCTCGTTGAAGGCACGAAGACGAGTGCCATATTCGGCTTTGCTTCGCTTTGACCTCTCCTTCCAATGCATCATGGACAGCCTGTAACTCGGTGATGCGAGCGTTGTTGGAGCCAATAGTCTGCTGGAGGTCACGAGAGGCGATGGCGTGTTGTTCTCGAGCAGAGCGCTCTTGATCCGTCAGAGCACTGAGCGAGAGTGCGGTGTCCTCTCCTCCACACGCGCCACAGCATCTTTGATCTGGGTTACCTCGGCGAGTGCCGGGCGGTCTGAGCGACGACGAGAGAGGTGGTGTCCTTGGTCAAGCGAGGGACGGCTTCGTCGTGTGCGTCCTTCTCACGAGTGGCTTCAGATAACATGTTGGCGGCGTCGAGGTCCAACTGAACCATCTCAACCTCCAGATCCTGTGCTTGACAGATAGCGAGTTTGTGAGCGTCTTCGAGATCGGCGTGCGACTCGACCATTGCGGCGTGTTGTGTTTTCTCGGCGGCATATGCTGTCCCAAAAGGGCGATAGCAGCCGTGGCAACATAAATATCGCCGTGAAGGATTTGCTCGGTGTAGTGGGCGGCATTGGTGGCGTGGTCAAGGGCCTTCCGGAGTTCATCAGCCTCGACTGTGGCCGCACCTAAGCGCTGATTGGACTGCTGGATAGTCGACTGTGCTGCATGAGTAGCCATACCATGGTAAAAGTGGAGAGGCACGTACCTCAATTTCTGCAATGGAAGACTGTATGCTCGCAATTGCATCAGTGTGACTTCTCACTCGCTTCGTCGGCTTTCTCCATAGTGTGAGCTGGGCTAGGAGTGCGTCGCGTCGGCGGACATGGATGTCTCTGGAGGCGAGCGTTGGTAGCGACTTCGATGTCGATGGACATGAGAGCAGTCCCGACTCCCTCGTTGGGTGCGGCCTCACCAAGCGAACCTGGAAATAGGCGTGAGGAGAACCAACGTATGGAGCGGCGTGCAACATACTTCCGACTCCTCACGCTCCTCCAAAAAGCGCGACGTACTTCCCAGTTGTCTCATCCCCCATGCAGTCGCCATCGACGCATGCTTGTCAACGCAGCTCAACTTCTAGAGCCTCTTTGTCATCCGTGACACCAATCATCTCCGCGTCCTGGGATACTACTTGTTCATGTTTAACGTTCGTGCGAGTGTCAAGTTCAACCATTGCCTGCGCATGCGTGCTCTGATGGTCTGTCAACCACGAGCAATCAGATCTAATAAGATCCAGTACATACTATAGCCTGTCGGACAGTTTCGAACACAGAAGGGTATCCATCGAGAACCAGCGCACCCGCTTCATACGAAAGTACAGAGCGTGACACAATGTTCTCAAAGTCCTTCCGGGCAGCATCCGTCGTATCACTTGTCTTCTTTGCAGCTCACATCTACGAACCTGAATCACGTTGATGAGTGGTTGATATCTCGGATCGTAGCTGACACTTACTGCGTGAATGCAAGAGACGAGCCCTACGACGAGAACTGACACAAACGCGAGAGCATACATATTGGTGGCGGTGCCTTGCAAGTTGCGAAAGAGGGGCATGTCTAGGATATGATGAGTGAAGGCCTCGTCCATAGGTACATGGAGCGAGACCCCGCCGATTTCGCAGATGACGGTGAGACCAAATATCCCAGAAGCGCCATCGAAGCGGCGTAGCAGGCAGGTAGTGTTGCTGAGAGGAGCTGGCTTAATGACGCGATGAAGAGGAGAGTAGTTGGCAGTGACCAAGTGGGGCGTTGTAGTAATGGCATGTGAATAGTCCGAGTCGCCAGAGGATCCGAAGAGGTCGCCAATGAGAGAGGTCGTGGTGGAAGCTAGAAGTTCGAGGCGAGGCTCAAAGGTAAGAACAGAAGCCAGTGGGATTACGCCAGGGTCAAGAAGTACAAAAGAGGAATAAGAAGAGCAGGCACCATGGCAAACGGTGAAAGATTGGTGAAAGAGGCCGCTGTTGTGCTCAAGGTGGATGTCGTAGAAGAGGGGAATCTGAAGAAGCTCTCAGCAGACAAAGAAGCTAAGTAACTCATTGCAAGGCTGGAATATCTCAGCCGAGATGTCTGACCGCCAGCCACCGCCAGCCATTGAAAATCTAACCAAACTCTTGTACAGGAATGTTCAGCTCTAGGACTATCACACCAAGGCCGAATGAACGTTGACCACACGTACCTAATCATAATATAAGGCCCGAGAGCTTGAATAATTAATCTTTTGAAGCATCTTTGGCAACTGTGTCCATGAAATTTGCGTCACGGTTGGGCGTTGTAGTCAAGTCGCAGCTCGAAGTGAGGAATCGAAACAATGGGATACTTACCAAGCGCCGTTCACACCAGTGACCAATTATGGCAAGTAGGAAGGGCGTGGGCGAGGCGTAGACGCGCGATGAACTCGTGTCGAAGGCTCAGGCGTCTGCTGTGAGTAGGCCAGTCCCAACGATATATATCTCAAAACATGCTGGGACGTCGTCTCCGTAATAGGATCATCGACCACAAAGAATTATGTGGACTGTGTTCGTACAGTGATGGTACGGAAACAAACCGCGGAGGACCGCCGCGTCGCAGGTGGACTAGTCATCATCAACAAACTCCGCGAACTTAACATTTTTGCTTCTCTATTTCTTCTTTGGCCGTCCTCCGTCGACTCTGCGTCGCCACCGGATCCCTTTCACATCCTGTGCCCGCTCTGCATACACATGCCCAAGTCTGTCCACTCGTCTATATACCTTGTTCATTGTGCTTCATTGTTTCCCGTCGAATATTGCTCGGTTACATTACACATCGACCGAATCTACTTTGATTGCGTGGGTTGTAAGACAGAACGTGGATACCGGTGAATCGGCTTGTAACGGCGAAGCCGGATACCATCGAGTGGATGCTCCGGACTTGGAACGCGTGTGCACAAGCGCCCTGCCACGGGTGGATCCACGGGCGCAAGTGCCTGGTTCGACTTTCATTACACCTCCACGATCGGCCATCGATTGCGAGAACAGTGGCTTCACTCACCTCTCTTTTGCACAAGAACTTCTTCGGAGGGTCTTGATGGTCCCCTACTCTCACTCATACTGCTCCGCTCCCATCACCGACACCGTGCGACGGCTCACGCGCGAGCCAGTTTTTGCCCACCCACCACAGAACTCGTCCGGCCCCGCCAACCACCCATAATGGACGCGACACGACACTTGAAGGTGTCAAGGATGGCCGGAGAGGTGCGCAGGGGCGAACAATTCGGTATCCTGTAGGATGCATCAAACCCGCAGGCTCGACGGCAAAAGGTGAGTACGACCACCCCGCCCTGTCATCTCGCAAGCCCAGCCACACTCGCTTGTCCGCGCATGTGCAATGCATGTACGCAGTCAGTGAGTACCATTCTCATATGGCCACTGCCACTGTCGTCCCCCCACCCCCACACACCGATATTCTCGCTCAGTCGCTGTGCCCTGTAAGCCGCTGCTTGCGCTCGCTCCGTCGAATCTGCGGCCAGGCCCGCGCCCTTCTACCAACACCCTCAACTGAGCCCTCGAGTCCTCAAGCCCTTGATCAAGCCCTCTCCCCCTCGCGTTCGCCCTCTCCCATATGCACCATTGCGATGCGTTCACGGCCCTTCCCTTGCGTCCGCACCCTGCCACCAACGTTCTCGTGTCCTCGTCCACCGCACTCGCCTCACCTGGCCGTCTCTGCATCGGGGACTCCACCGCGCCCCCCTTGCTGTCCGAAAGCGCGTCGATGCCACCTACGACCCGCCCACGGCTGCTCACAGCCTCGCAGGCGAGATCACGGACCCCACGAGGTTCTATTGCCGGCGGAAGACGGTGGTCAGCTCAACCCTTCCCTCGTTGATCGTCCCTCCACGTACACCTAGGGCCGTCCATTAGGATCACCTCGTCCAGCATGACGTTGCTTCAGCGTACACTCTATTGCGTGGAGTCCATCGGCCAGTGGGTTCCTGGGGTCTTTTTTTCCCTCACCGGCTTCGCCACCGTCGTCATCAACAGTGCACGCGCATAGCTGCCTGCCCACTTCTCCGTGTTTTTCGTGTTGGTCAACTCCATTCCTAGATATCGTAAAACTTAACCTTGTATGCAATTAGAAAATACACATCGAGTAGTACAAATATTCATAATGATACGATCCAGAGTAATAATAATTAACCTCGCGCAAGGCGAGCAAAAGAATGCCACAGAGCGAGCCCTGCACCTCCGCGAGCGTGCAATGTCCAGTGCGAGGCAAAAAAGCATGCAAACCGATAGCGAAGACGGCGACGAGCGTTGAGAACGAAACATCAATGTGACAGAACTACAGGCATAACAGGGGAGGTAAGATCCTCCAGGTTTCACTGTATCCCTGCGGCGCTCAACAACGAAGACGGCAGGGCGGGGACGTGCGAGGCCGCGCACATCGGAATATCACCATTCGCAATCGAGTGCCGGCGTACCCGCTCCGTCGATGGACGAGGCACAGGCAACGGCGGCTCGACGTCTACCTGTTCGTCGGGGGGGAACAGTAGTTAGTTCTGCGTCTCGAAGTACTGTCGGACGTGTATGGGGTAAGGAGCTTTTCGGCGCGGGAAATGCACTCGAGAGTACCTTTCTCTCTTCGTCGACGACGTTAATGTGCAGCGCTTTGGTAGTATCTTCCATGTGCAACAATAGCGTCTACGGCCAGAGCGATGTCAGTACCAAGTCACAGGTAACGAATGAAAAACGTACACGAATGGACTGGCTGCTGAGGCCCGGATGCGTATCCATCCGTTGCATCGTTCGAGGCACATAGCCGTAAAGCTTGATCATCTCGTGCAGCCACACGATGTACTGTTCCAAGCACTCTAGGTAATACCGTTTCTTGTCATGCGATGTTATCGTGTCACTACGAACGCAGAATAAAGTGAAATATACACGAGTGGTGAGCAATGGAGAACTCACGGGTCCGTCGAGTCAAATCCGACCTTGTCGGAAATGGAGCGAAGTAGCTCTTCCGCAGATTTTCTGGGTTCGCTGGTGTCGACGACTTTACGGCTCGCGATTTCGACTTCGCCTTGCCTTTGGATTGCGAGGGTCTCGAGCTGCGCGTCGACGAGCTGCCGGCGGTAGAAACCCGAGCGACGTGGCTTCGGAACGCGACGCGTCGTCGACGCGAGTGCGCAGAGCATCCGCTTGGCTGAGCATGTCGGATGGCGTGGGAAACGTCACCTGGGGCGACGCGTACTATCTCCTTGAGCGTATCTATAGGCGGCTTCGCGCCCTCGTCGTCGCCGTTGCCGCCCGTCGTGTGCAACTGCGCCGTGAGTGGCTGCGGTGCGGGAGACACCTGGATCACATAAGGCGCAGACGGCGGCGTGTGAACGTACGTCTCCTGGAGCAGCGGCGAAGACAAGGAGTCGGAGGAATGATTTGCGAGGAAAGGCGCACAGGCCAAGACGGGGACAGGTGCGTAGATCGGCGGTGGCGGCGGCGAGAGCAGCGCTCTCTCTGTGGAGTACGCATGATCTTGACTGGGCGTCTGGGTTTCGTACGTCTGCGTGTTCTCGGCTACTAGAGGTGTAGTGTTGTAGTAGTAATGGGGTAGGACGAGCGGCGGCTGGGGCGCGTCGTTGAGGACGCCCGCGTCCGCATGCGGGTACGTGGAGGTCGTAAAGTACAGTCCCGACGACGACTGCGGATACTCTACAAAGGAGAGGTTGTTAGGGCCGCAGCTTGGCTGTCAAAGGTGTTAGGCACGTCGAGACCGAGACAGACGGCAACGAGAGGGCGACTAACCTGGTGCTGCGGCTGATGGAGATGAAGATTGGGGAAAGTATGGTATACTGGCTGCATGAGGGGCGAAGGAAAAGGGGAATGAGGAAATTCAAGAGCTCACGAGTAGTTATATGAGTTGTGTGGGTGTTTTGCAGGAGGAGCAAAGGGTGGCGCCCGCTCGTAGATCTAGGGTAGTCTCGTTCCCATCCCGCACCGGACTCCGAAAGCGCAAGGCTTTCGGCCGGCGAAGCGGACATCGAAACGTGGGTATTTGTCGATTCCTCCCAGAACCAGGACCTCAGTTCTCGATGTCCGACCGGTTCAGCCCGGCTATGTCCGGGCTAGAGGGGAGAGGCCTTGGGGCCTCTAATGGCTGGGGACGAGACTAGATCTGGGGAGCAGACGACGATCTGGCCCCAGACAGCGGAGACATGGTCGACCTCCCAAAGTGAGAAGGTGGAGAAGTACCCCAAACCGAGCCGCTGATTTCGCACTTTCGCGGGAGTATCTTGAGGTAATTAGACTTTCTCTCCCGTTTTGTAATTTGTCGGCGTCCCGCCCTTCCAATTAGAAGACCAGTATCCTGGCGCCGGTCCTTACCACTGTACTTTTTTTCATTCTGGAGGCAGCAACAGCTGTCCCACTTGTACGCTGTAGGGCCCACTGCTTGTAGCTACTATGCGTCGAGAGAGAGAACAAGGACATAGTTCAGGCCTGCAGTGGGGGCGCACTGGGAAGTGAAGGCTGGATTGAGCGGGAAACACGCGTCGACTGGGGGACAAGGTGATCTGAAAGGCCAGTCGAATCCGGAAAGGCTCTTCGGCCCACGCAAAAGTCACCAGGAAACGATCCACTCGAATCGCAGCCCGCCAGTCCAACTCGGTTATTCACACGCCATCTGCCCCCGCAATAAGCTCGCGGGAGTTCCAATCTGGTCCGTGGCATCAGTTTGATTGGACGCGACCCGCGGTTGCTGCCGAGCTGCACCACCCAAAGTAGGCAGTCGTCGTGCTTCAGACAGCACCGCAGTCACTGCAAGCGTGGGTTTTTTTTGCGCTGTGGCTCCGCACGCGGTCGTTTGCGCTGGACAGCTTCGATGGCCCCGTTCGCAACCGACGATGCCGAGGTTTGAAAGCGAACCGGACGTTGCGGCGAGGGGTGGGACATCAATGCAGCGCGGTTGGGGTCTAGAGAGGATCGTCTCTTGATGGCTCGGGGTCCAATCGAGGGGGGGATGCAGCCCTTGTGCGATCGAATTGCAGAGGCGTGCCACCAAAGCCAAATATTCCTGCGACATCTTGACAGAACGGACCCCACAGTGCGATTTATAAGCATAGACCGCGCGCTGTCATTGGTCCTTGCAGGCCCAACTTACCATGTCTCTTGTGACCACCACCCACGCGCGCCCGCGTCCGCCTCCGTCGTCTCTCGCACCCACGATGGCGAGGTCGCCTGGCACCGCCGCCCCTGATCGCGACTGCTCACAACGCCCCTCACGCCCGTGCAGTCGCGCCTCCAGCCCTCCAGAGTCAGAGTGCCTTCACAGCGACCGCCATCGACACGCCCTTCTCCATGACCCCGCCGTTCTCCGCCATCGGACGCGTTCTGCTGCCCGAATCCCCGTCCCCAGTCCCCCGCATCCACGCGAAGTCCCTGCAAACATCGCGCTCCACCGTATGTCCCCCACCTGCTCTACCTCAGCTCCTTCCGAGCACCGTCAACCCGTCGACCTCGCCAACCGTGGACGCCCAGCGCGTCGCTCGACGGCGGCGCGGCGCGGCGCAGCGGCACGCGCCTCGCCAAGTCCTCGTCGCTCCCCGTCCCACTCTCGCCGGGGGACCCCCCGCCGCGCGCATCACGCACGCACCCGTACGCGCGCATCACTCACCCGTTACGCGCGCGCATCCACGCGAAGCGCGCTGCCGAGCCGAACGTGAGAGCGGCGCAGGATGTTGGGAACCACGCGCTGGAGAGAGCCTGTTCACTGATGCCGGAGGAGATCGCGGCCCTCGGCGCGCCGAAACGGCGCGCGATATACACGCGAGCCTCGAGAACCATGTCGAGCAGCTACATGCGCAGCGCTGCGCGAGCTTGAGATCCATATTGTGCTGCCCCACGTGCTCGAGCAGGTACCGGGGGCTCAACTCGAAAACTGCGAGGGTGGGTTGACGGGCACTCAGAGTTTTTCTTTCTTTCTTTTTCTTTTGCTGATGGTCAGTTCTGTGCAGAGCATGGTGTCCGGGTTGCACAAGGACACCTGTGATCTGAAGACGCAGCTCATGGAGCTGGAGCGTGCCGTAAGTCACTGCATTTTGGAGCCAGTCGAGAGCATATACTCACCTTGTTCGCTAGACGCAGACGCTCTACCGTGAGTACGACCAGAAGGCGTCGGCATCCGCATCGGCGTCGTCTGAAGCAGATGCTGCGTAGCATGGCCGTCGTCACTCGGTTTCTGCCTGCCGCCTTGTACGTGCACCCGAACTTGTTTGTGGGCCCTTCAGGATCCGGCAGTGGTCATCCGACGATGTCTTGAGAAATGTTTGGGCTTGTTGCCATTGCGGTTCTGAGGCGTGGCTTATGGCATAAGTAGTCTGTACTTGTAGTTGGAAGAAAATGAATTGTTTTTGTAACAGGCGCAGTATGACAACATGAGAGTCGTGATGATGACTGAACGCAAGAAGGACAAGGCGGACCACGCGAGTTTCCCACGGTGTTTAGCATTTCCGCCGCGCGGACCTAAGCGGGCGTCTAGTGACCTTGCTTTCGAGCATAGTTTTGTCTGCTGTGCACACCACAACCTCACCACATACACTCTCAACATTTGCTATGTAGAGGGCAGACCTCCAGACATATCAATTCCAGCTCTCTCAGGTCGAGCTGGCTCTCGAACAAGACTCTGACAACACAGAGCTGCAAGAGCTCATGTCGGAGCTGGAAGAGCTGATCGAGTTCACGAAGGGGCCATAGCGCAGCAAGAGGCGGCCCGCGTCGTCTTCCAAGGCGGCGGAGGCGTCGCGGAAAGCGGTGGCGGCGCGGGGCAAGACGTTGGTGGCGGGCGACGAGTGCCTGGCCAAGTACTCGGGGCGACGGGCAGCGATACCTCGCGCGCATCGCGGCGGTCGGCTGTGCGAGCGAGAGCCGGCAGTAACAGCGTCGTGTTCCGGGGGTACAACACGACGGAGCTGCTGAAAGCGGCGCAGATCAAGGCGATGCCCGCGGGGCACGCCGCGGCGGGGTCGTCAGCGCTGGGTGGTGGGGCGGACGGGAGCAAGAGCAAGCTGACGAAGGCGGAGGAGGAGAAGCGCGAGCGCAAGAAGAAGAACGAGAAAAAGGGGAGATGCGCGCAGCGAAGGCCAAGGAGTAGAACGCGATGCAGGCGTCCTGGAAGAAGTTTTGCGGAGAAGAGCGAGAAGGAGGGCATCCACATTGCGGGCTGTCGCGGGCACGAGCACATTCAAGACTCCAGAGAACCCCCTGGACCCAGGTCAGTGTCCTTCCCCGATGTCATGCTCCCTGCCCTGAGTGTACTCATCGTGGATGCTGCTACAGTCGGCGTCACTGGGAGTGGCAAGGGCATGACGGAGGTGAAGCTCATTTGGCAAGCACAAGTTTGACCCGTTGGTCGACGAGGCATTAGAGGGGGCCTAGGTGTGTCGGCAACTCCTGCAGGCTGATTGTACCGCTGACGAGACTCTAGGCATCGAATCCTACGTCGTTTCATCACTTTAATTATTTATTTTCAGATAATGAGCCATTCTTGGAAAGGCTGCAGGTCTCGGCTGCTCAAGATATCTGCTTTGCCTTTTCAATGAGCAATGATTCACAGAGAGCTTAGCTTATAAGCTAAGCTCTCTGCGAATCATTGCTTGTTGGCGCGTGGACCTCAAAGACCCTTCTTTTTGGGGTATATTCCTTAGAACTCTCTGCAGGTGCACACCACGCGGTGACGAGCGCGGTGCCGGCTGTTTTGTCCGTGATTGCATAGTATGCTGTAAAGTGTATCTGACAAGCCAACTTCTCGACTGGCTTGTTGGATACATCATTGACTCTACGCCATGTCGTGGGCGACGACGCGTCAGAAGGGGGCGACGTGCTACGCGATAGCATTCCATCAGTCATGCGGCCGAGAACGCGACGTGTCCCGCCGATACACACTCGCGACTGGGTACGCCAAGTCGCCCTTGCCAGGCAGCGCCGAGGCAGCGCCCCCGAAATGCGCGCCCGATTTCCCGACGCGTAGGCGCCTCGTTCAACGTGGAGACTGCTTGCCCCAGCGCGGGTCGTCATTGCCCCGAATGCCAATCCTGGCGGCCGTTTGCAGGGCGGTGCCCCCTGCGCTGACGAGGGCATTGTCATTTCGAGCTCCTCCGCGCAAGGCCCAGAAGGCCGTGGACTGCGTCGGCCCAATCAGCATCAGACGTTCTGTTGTCGTCGCCCCCTTGCCCTGCTCCTCTCCGCGACCCCGCCGGGCTCCCCATGGGCCAGCCTGCGCGCAACCACCGCGGCGCAGTCCAGCGCAGCCACGGCCGTGCGCGCGCGACAGGCGAAAGTGAACAGGGGGATCCGCAAAGTGAGGAACAAGGCTCAGTGCTATCCGCATTGGGGCGGTCTGCCCAGGGAGTGCGCAAATTGATCATACACGTTGCAGGGATCTGTGAGTGTCGATGTCAGGAATCTGGGGTAGGTATGTATCCGGGAGGAGATCTCACTTTACTCAGGCATGCCTTCCTAGAACAGCAGGAAGCATGATCACTGGCACAATTGGTAGTGTTGCCATGGGGTGGAGACGGAGGCCTCTGGAGTGCTCGGCCATCGTCGGCATGTCACTCTAGAGGTCTCCAGCAGGACACATGTCAGTCTCCGGAGTTCTCTGGAGAGACTCAGAGCAAGAAGCTGTCTGCGCAAGATAAGAGATACTGACCGAGCTCAATAGTACAAGTTGCCAGATTTCACAAAAGATTCATATACACCAGGTGCAAAAATGGCAAAGAAATATGAATAATAAAGACAACAGTAGTCTCAACATTGCTTGCCACACTGCAGCCACACTGCATAGTTTCTGATGAGCTCAAGCAGCTCATTGAATTTATCTGTCCCTGCAAGGCAGTCACTGTCATTTTGCAGAACCTCTGGAACTGAAGGTTCTTTCTTATTAGCGATCCAATCATCTGCAAGAGAAAGTCAAATACTGAATCTCAAAATCTGTAGCTTTTCTGTGAAGGTGTGAGATAGGTTTGATTTTTGTAAAATGCTAATCTCCTTGCTTGATGAGAAAGCCTGCTCGCACAGGACAGAAATGGCTTGTACAGCCAGTACGTCAACTGCAACCACAAAGATTTGAGGGAAAAACATGCTGGCTTTGCTCAAAATTGCTTAGTACTCATATACTAGACAGCAATTGAAGACAAATTACCTCCCAGTATGCAATAAGGCCAATCAGAACTAAGCCATGATTTATAAACGATCTCATTGTTAACAAAGAGACCTTCTGCCTTATGAGTCATAATTCTGTATCTCTTCTGGTGAAGCACAGTCTGGGCTGGGCCAGAAAGCCAGGGCTTGTGTTAGGCTTCAGAGGGCTTTGTGCTCATTAGTGAGCAAAGCCCAGCCTTAAGCCTTCAATAGGGCCAGGCAGGTGCAGGTGCAGGCTTGAGCCCAGGCTTTGAAGTAATATTATAATGTCAGTAAAAGAGCTTGAGGAAAGTGCCAGAAAATACTAAACATGCTCTCATTACTCATGCAAACTAGCTTCAAGCACTTCCATAGGATGTAACGAGTACTGTGGGTTACCAACCTTAACAATGGGGTGTCACAACTAAGGGCCCAAGCGTGAGAGCGAGGACGATAGCAGCCGGTGACACGGTCTCGACAGACTATCAAGTGGAACGAGGGGGGCTAGGGGCGAGTGTGTGTGTGTGTGTGTGTGTGAGCGACGACGCCAACGGCGACAGCGAACTGTTTGTAGGCTGAGGACCAAGAGGTCGAAACTGAGGTCCCCAGGTAGAGTGCTGCCAGTACTTATACTACTACAGAGTCTATTTCAAATGCACAGCCGAGGCTGACGAAGCATGTCCGAGGCTGAGTCATTGTACACTACTAAGGCTGAGTAATCCGCTGACTGATGAGTCACGTGCTCGATGACGTCATAGTTCTCGAACCTTCCAGCACCTTCCATGTCACGTGACCAGTCTGACTAATACTACAATACGACAAGGAATTCGAATATGTCTTTGGGGAATTAAGCGTTGTTCATGGCACAACCGCGCTCGATATGAGACGCCCCTAACCGTTTGAGCGCTGTTCTCTTTAGCAAACTCGTGACATGGAGGATATGATGTGTGATACCTACAAATGCACTGGCGACAGCAATGGCAGGCCCAATGACCTGTTCCGATTCCCTTGGAATCGGTTAACAGCTTCTCCATGGTCTACACGTGACCTTAAGAAATTTCCTGAAAAATCCCCCCATCAATTAATAATGAACAAACAATCACACGTGGCTGCATTTCTCCGAGCCACAGCCCGGCGCTAAGCGCCAGAGCGGGCTGTTTGCAGTGTCATTTTATACAGTTCAAGTGGGGGGAGAAGATAAACAGCAAGGCATATGCCCCAAGGATTGTGAGGTGGTGTGTAGCTACGCGGGGACGAAAAAGTGGGGTTTAAATGAGATGTCAAGATCTCTACAGAGTACTTAAACCTAGAGAAATGTGCATAAGGAAAGTGGACAAGGTGATAGCTTGCTAGTGATAGGCAGGGGGTAAGGGTAACCCTTGAGGGTCGAGGGTAAGGGTCCAGAGGGTAAGGGTAAGGGTTGGCAAAATTGGACCCTTGAACCCTTCGAGCCGGGGGGGGGGGTACAGCAGACCTATCAGTAGTGAAGGACATGGGTAGAACCATGGGTATCCTGGAGCCTACCCCTACCCATACCCACCAAAACCCATACCCACTGTCATGGGTGTGGGTTTTTGAAGGGTACAGGTGGGTATGGGTAAGAACCATGGGTTTGGACCATAAATCACTATAAAACACAAGGTAGGCATGTCATACAAGTTGTAGAATACATACCAGGCATGTATAATGCTGCATAGAGCAATAGTACAATGCTCAATGATGTGATTGTGATGTTTCCTTATCAAAATACAGAACATTCCACCAAATATTGCACTGCTGATGTCAGGTGGTGGGTTTTTCGTGGGTACCGTGGGTTTTGGGATGGCTACCCCCACCCATACCCATAGGTACCCATACCCACAACCCACGTAGGTTACCCATACCCATGTCCTTCACTACCTATCAGTCATACAAAGTTATTGGTTCAGCAATGTGTTTCTGACATTCTTTCATACCTTCAGAGCATATTGTAAGTGTATATAAGCTCTTTACACTTTGTTACATGTGCTCCAACACTGTATACAGCCAAGGGTCTGCAGCCAAACCCTTATCCTTACCTTTAGTGGAGGGTAAGGATTTAGAAGGGTAAGGGTAAGGGTCTAGGAAAAAAGGGGGGGTATACCCTTGCCAATCACTATAGCTTGCTCACTGTGTCTGCAGGATGAAGTGGGGTGAAAGGAAGGAGTGCACTCACTGGAAATGCCAACAGACGACACTATTTAACCACTGAACTATACAGTTATGATGAGTCATCATGATTACGTTGACATTTTATGGCCGAGCTTCCTTAAAAGGCTATTTGTGCATTTTATGGCTGAGCTTCCTTAAAAGGCTATTTTGGGGTAACGCTAAACCACTGGAACTTAATAAGTAGAACAGACTACCTGGTGTGTACCACCTGTACAAAGGGTTAAGGTCACAGAATATATATATTGGGATTTGGGTTGCATGGTTTGTTGTCACGGAGGGCACACGGCGCACACACGAGCTGAGCGCAGCTCGGCAAGGAGTGCGCTGTGTGTAGTGAAGGATATGGGTATGGGTAACCCACGTGGGTTGTGGATATGGGTACCTATGGGTATGGGTAGGGGTAGCCATCCCAAAACCCACGATACCCACCAAAAAACCCACCACTTGACATCAGCAGTGTGATACTTGGTGGAATATTCTGTATTTTGATAGAAAACATTATAAAACACATTGTTGAGCATTGTACTATTGCTCTATGCAGTGTTATACATGTCTGGTATATATTCTATGACTTGTATGACATGCCTACCTTGTGTTTTATAGTGATTTATAGTCCAAACCCATGGTTCTTACCCATACCCACCTGTACCCTTCAACAACCCACACCCATGGCAGTGGGTATGGGTTTTGGTGGGTATAGGTAGGGGTAGGCTCTGAGATACCCATGGTTCTGCCCATGTCTTTCACTAGCTGTGTGTATCACAAATTCGTGACTTTTACAACGCACGTAAAGGCGCCCGTCACACAGCGGCGGCAGGTGTCTGTGACAAACGACAATTTGGGGCACCTTGTGCCATTGTGTGACAGCTATTTAGGTCGAGATTGTACACTAGTATGAATCTCTTCCACCACTATAAATCTGTGCTATTGCTTTTAGATTAGAATTGGGGAATCGGTGTTGCGCGCACAGCCGACGACCCCAAATGACAATGACCAACACCGACGGGTGCCACATCCGCGCTGCAGGTGTGAAAAACTCCGACACATTAGCGCTGCCAAAAACAGCATGTCACATAGCTGTGGCGAGGTCTGTGACCTGTGACAGGGACTGAGAAACAACAGTTTTGCGGCCCTCATAACATGTGACATTCTTTCAGGTCGATAACTTACAGTACCAAAGACTACTCACCGCCACTCAACGGCTGGTGCAGAGTGCTTAGAAAGCATGATGACACAAGCAGTACTGTGACCAACAGCACAACAAAAGCTGTGACTGATCTTCTACACCTTTTTATGAGATGTCTGTATAGCACCGAGAGGGTCTATACATTGTAATTAGTAACTTCATCAAATCATCAATGAATTCATTACATTAAACTTACTTGCTATAAGAAGCCCAGGCTCAAAGGCTTGGAACAGCCAGGCTTGACATCAAGCCTAGTCCTAAGCCTTTGGGAGCTCTATTCAAGGCTTTGTTAAGCTCAGGCTAGCGGCCCAAGGCCGGGGCAGTGCAGTTGCTCAGGGCTTTGGAATTGGGCCCAGCCTGCACATTACTAATCTTTTCATTGACTGTGTTTCTGTTTCCCTTGTGCAAATAACTCTTGCACTTTTTGGGAGCCAAGACTGGTGGTAAAAGATAGCAAGTCACTGGTGCTCCAGACTTGAATATCAGTGCACAAGCGCAAGCACCCTATTGGCCTTCTGTTCACTGTTAGCCGTTATTTATGATAGCAACGGTTCCCCACCTTTTTGTCTTGCACAAGGACCCCTTTGGGAGCTTTTGATAGACTATTTTCTTTGCTCAACACTCTAGATGGCATCAACCTCTCTCCAATCTTGGTGCAATGTGATCATGCATACTGAGCTCTGAATCCACCACTAGATACTTGGATGACACTTTAAGAGCATCGGGGACAGCCAGGGAGGTACACACAGCTGCCGGTACAAGATCCAGCCTCCTGTAAGACAAACAAGCCATGTAGGCTTAAAAGCACAGGATGAGTACAATTACCACTTTGCAGTCTTCACATACCTATCCCTAGCCAAGCTCGCTTGTGTGTGTATGTGCAATGCATATGCAAAGTCAGCAGGCATTGTCTGTCATGCTAGCCGCTATGCCTCTATCTTTCCCTCGAGCTCCTTCTTGTGAAGGCGGAGCTTGAAGCACTTGCATTCCCGGTCAAACGGGCCGTGTCCTGCCCCCTTGTCGCCGCAGTTCCTACAGAAGGCGTGGTGAGGTCTGCATACCGTGTCCGGCACAGCCATCTCGCCGTTGTCTTCGCGCCACTTGCGGCATTCCTGGTGGGAACACCATAACCTAGGATCCGCGCGTTAGCGGACATTGTAGCCAGCATGCCCGGGATCGGTACGCACCTATGACGGTCCGTGGCATGAGCCGGCATGGAGCAAATGCGGCAGACGACTTTGTCATTGCCTTTGCAGTTCCACGCGTCGTGTCCCCACTCTCCGCAGCGTGGACACTGATGAACTGGCTCGACCAGGGGAAGACGCTGGATGCGGTAGTTGTTGTTGAACAGCTTGATAGCTCCGTTCGAAACCAGGCGTCCGGAGAAACTTGGCATCCTTGTCATCGCGTACCGCGAAGACCAGTGTGACATAGTCAGTCGGACCGGATTGAAGCTGAACCTTCATGTGAGTAGTGTTTTAGGGTCCGGTCTCAGGACCGCCTTAGGACCGGGACTCGGACTGAGACTGGACTGCCTGGGACCGCTTGCCAGTCCTGGTCCAAGGTGGTCCGGTCACAGTCCTAGGTCCTGGTCCTGTCTAATGTGCTGATTGACTAGGACTGGCAAGACTGGTCCTAGACTGGTCATGGACTGGTCCTCATTCAGCTACCTGGAACTGCTTATAACATGGCATAACCAGCTTTCCTAGGTAGAAAGACCTCCTTTCAGGTGACTTGGAGCCTTTTAAAACTCAAATTTCACATGTTGTATGATATGTATTACCATTGGACACTCTTCTACATAACTAAAACTGCTATAAGATATGATGCCAGTTCTCTTTTGTCTATCATTATAGCTGATACATATGCTGCTGTCATGTTATAATGTATATGTCCATGTACTAATAGCAATTCTTTTGAGGAAAAACATAGTTTTAGCCTGCAAACAGTGAGATATGGTAGAAAAGACTGGTCTGAACCGGTCACAGACCAGTCTGGACCGACAGCAGTCCCAGACCAGTCTGAACCAGTCCAGGACTGCTGTAGGACCATATAAGGACCAGGACTGCAGTCCTTGGTCCGGTCCTGAGCATACTGGTCCCGGTCCTAAGGCAGTCTCAGTCCTGGTCCTAGCAAAATGGGTCAAAGGACCGGGACCGGACCGGACCCTAAAACACTACATGTGAGGGACCTCGTCGGGGTGAAGAACTTTTTGTCCCAAGACCAAAGATTAAAGAAGAAGCGACTCGCGGAGGCCAGGGGTGTGCCTTTCTGGAGTTCCTCGTATGCATCAGTGACCTCGAAGCGTCGTTCGCCATTGGCTGTAAACGGCGACATGCCCTTGATTTGCATCCGGGCTACTGCCACGGCGCGGTTTACCGTTGGCCAAGTTAGCGCTTTCGCCTCCTCGGAACCGGGGTGCACTCCCATGAAGAGCGTGCTATATGCCTCGAGGGCTTCCAAGAAGTCGTCGTCGGGGCGGACGTTGAGCCAGATGTCAAAGGAGACCAAGTGGTCGTGGAGGTGGACCTTCACAACCTCGATGTCCTTGAATGAGTAAAGCGCAGCTACCTCCCGGACCACGTCACGGGCCAGTTGGAGGGGGTCCTCGACCGACGTCTGTAGCCACGTTAACTTCGCCAGTGGCGAGTATATGCGGGCGATCTTGACGTGGTCCTTGGGGAGAGTGAGATGGGGGGGGTGGTACCGGGTGGGAGGCGAGGAAGCAGCGGCAGCCGCTGCTGTGCCATGAGCGCCCTTAGCGAGCGACTCTTTCGTCTGTGCGTGAAGCGCGCCCTTGGCACGAGACTTCGGGCCTCGAGCTGCTGCTTCTGGTCGAGTACTCCTTGTGTGAGTGTAGTCTGAGCGGCAGCAGACCGCGTAGGTCTGGCCCTTTGGGGTCCGATGGGATGGCGGTGACCACACCCATCATCTGTTGGTCCGGACGCGGCGCTGGGTTAGCATAGCCATGGCTCAAGTCCCACGCATGGGGATCATGCGACGCTCAAAAACAGTGCAGCTGGCAAATACGACCCGACGCCCCAGGACTACCCTGGGCGAAGCGGGCCGAGAAACGACGCGAGCAAGCCAATGCCGCGATGGCCGGGCCCATCCAACGAGGGAGCGGCAGGTCCCTCAGGATTCAACCACCCAGAGGACATTGCGATGGACAAAGGGTCCCCCGAGGCTAGGAGGCAGATCCCGGAAGCTGGGGAACCCTATGACGCTGTACGTACATCCTCGTTCGTACCGCGTGCCCTGTAGGGGCTCCACACTCGTACTTAAGTGCGAGTCCTCACCGTATACATCCCGTACCTTGTATGTATAACACAACCAATGCATCGACGCCCCGAAGTGGGGCGAGTAGTGTCAGATCTCAGAGCGTGAACAAAAGCGAATCGTCGTCCGATGAGCAAGAGGCACGCCAACGACCACATTCGGGGGACAACGACCGAACCGACAACGAAGTCTGTTCAATGGCCAATCGGTGGAAGAGGTAGCACAGCTCTACCTCGAAGCTCAATTGGATGATGAGGTTTTCGATGAGAACGTTGAGGAGCTCCTTGGTGACGACAACGAGGACGTGGAGGACCTCGCTGAGCTGGCACCGGCGCTGGACCTTCAGGCTCTGCAGGTGGCGGCATACGCTCGACATGCTGGACAGATCGCGGATGTGAATGCGGAGGACAACCAAAGGCGATTTGCGCCAGAGGCCCCCGCCGACCCTCCGTTCGAACGGGAGCCTACTGGCCTCCGTGTTGTGGTTTCCTTTAATGCACAAAAGGCCCGCCACAATATGCAATTGTTCCTCGAGACACGCATATTGACACAGTCGATGTGGTATGCTTCCAAGAACCGGCCTACGGGTTTGTCAAAAAAGTAGCGTCTTCCAACGATAAAGACGGGGACCGACTATTTTGGGCACTATTGCTCACAGACACTTCGTGCTCCTCGGAGCAGCGTCGGAGAAATCTCGCGTGGTGATAGCGATTCACCGCAAGTGGCGCCATCTGAGCCCACGCATTAGAACGGATGTGGTGTAAAAACACCCGGACATTATGTGTATGAGTCTTACGACCCCCACCAGGGACATCACATTCCTTAACGTGTACAATAACTCCAAGACATTTGCGGCAGTCAAGTACTTGTGTGACCGTGCAGACTCTCTGCCCCCTATTACGTTCATGTGCGGCGATTTCAATCTGCGACACCCCATGCGGGACAAAGCGGAACGATTGGGCAATCGACGCACACGCAACCTCCCAGCCTGCAAGGAATTAATCCACCTCGCTGAAATAGAAATGCAACTAACCCTGCATAATAAGCCAGATGGCGCGTCCACTTGGGACACGAACGCTGAAGGCAGGAGATCTGGTGTCCTCGACCTAGTGTGGACTAGAGACGACGCCATGATGACGTGTGGGCAGAACCTGTCCGCACCGCAAAAGTCACCAGCGATCATACGCCGGTACACTTCTCAATCACCGCCGACGTTGATTCCACTCCTGAACCAACTATCAAGCGTGGCTCTAAAGCTGGAGCTGACTTTGTGAAAGACTGCCGCGCAGCAGTCGCTAACCTTCTGCCCCACTATGCTTCTCGCGAAGACGTAGAAGTGGCAGCCAATTTGCTGGACCAGGCCTTCTCTCAGGCCTGGACCACTCACGCAACCATCCCTAAGGTCAGCAAGCATTCCAAATCATGGTGGAATTCAGAATGCTCCGACCGCGCCAAAGAGCTGCGACAATCGCGGCTGGAGTTTGCAGGGATAAGACACAAGTGCACAGCGCTTAAACACTCCATCCGAGATGCCCGATTTCCTTCTGACGCCACCGCCCCCTAGCGGCTAGTGACGAAGTGATCGCAGACCTGGAAGTGCAGCTGTTAGACCTAAATAGAACCAGGACGCAGTGCGCTGACAAGGTCAAAGTGGATGGCAAGCGACTTAAGGGCGCCCCCAACCGAGCTAGAAGAGAGTTCTGCGATGGAGTCATCAGAGCGACCCACACCATCGCGAGTGTGGGACAATGTTGCATGGACCCGCCCTCGTCAACTCAACGCCAACACAGGGTTTGACTGACGCGGAGGGCAAGCTGGTCACTTCAAGCGAAGGCATGGGCAGACTGTTCCAAGAACAGTTTACCCCTAGCAACGCTAGACCAGTTGACCCCTCAGTGCTGGATTGCCGTGCCCCCTCTGGAGGAACGCCCTTTCCCCGACGTGAATCACCGTGAAATAAAAGATGCTCTGTCTAAGACGAGCAATTTCTCGGCACCAGGCCCTGATCACATTAGTTGGTTCTGGCTTCGGAGGATCCTCCGGGACGAATCCGAACCTGTAGGCGAACAGGAGGAGACAGACTTTGACGGAGACAACCCTATGGTGGCCCTCTCGAGGCTGTATACTGCCTGTGTGAGATGGGGAGTGCATCCCAAGCCATTCAAGGCATCTACCACAGACATTCTGACCAAGCCGAACCGCCCGGACTATACAAAGGCTAAGGCTTACCGTCCGATCGTTACTACTCAACTGCATCGGCAAGCTGCTTGAGAAAGTGATTGCCCGCCGAATGCAATTTGATGGCCAAAAGTTTGGAGTGTTACACCCGTGTCAGTTTGGGGGCACGATACAACACTCCACCGTTGATGCCGGCGTACAGCTGGTGCACAATATCAAACAAGCGTGGAAGCAGGGAATGGACTCGTCGGCACTACTGCTCGATGTTGCCCAGTTCTTCCCCTCCATTAACCACGACATGTTGTCCCTGATCTTGAGAAGACAGGGCTTTAGCACCGAACTTTGCCTATACTTCGATGACTATCTTAAAGACCGACAAAAACACGGTTTCTGTTCAATGGGGCCCTCTTGGAGCCCATGGACTTCTCTACAGGTGTGGGTCAGGGGTCGGCTCTCTCGCCGGTCCTCACTGGACTATACCTGGCCCCTGTCCTTCACAAGATTGTCCCAGTCCAGAAGGTCAAACGTGTCGTCGATGATGACGGCGACGAAGTGTTTGTGCGCACACCTTGGACCCCCCAAGAAATTAAAAGCAAACGGTCATCTCACGCTTCAATTTTTTGTTGACGATGGTCTCATCCATGTGGCGGGCAAGATAGACCCTGCCGCAGAGGACACTGAGTATCACGATCAACTCAAGCTCAACTGCCATCTCCTGCGCAGGTGTTCGAAGAGCTTGTCCGCGACATGCGTCGCCTGGGCTTGGTCCAGGAGCCTGACAAGCTCGAGCTCATGCACTTCATTAATCGAAGGCGCAATGGACATGCCAAGGAGTGGTCACCGGACCGACCCCTTGGGCCATACCTGAAGGTAAAGGAGGGGGGCACCCTGACTACCGTGAAACCAAAAGCCACTATGCGATACCTGGGCATTTATCTTGACCCTCAACTCACGTTCCGCGAACACATCCGATTCTATGCCACGAAGGCATGTAGTACTGTGGTTGCGCTTCGTATGCTTGGCAATTCAGTTCGAGGAATGAACCCGTACGAGAAGAGACAGATCTACATCTCGAACGTGGTACCGCTTCTCACTTACGCCGCGCAAGTGTGGTGGGAAACCCAACTGGAAAGGGCGCAAATGGATCATTGGGGAGCTTCAACGCGCCCAGTCGCGCGCCGTCCGATGGATCACCACGGCGCTTTCAGCACCACACCCATTGGAGCCATGGAAATGGCTGCCGGCATTTTGCACTATCAAGCTCACAGTTAACCGCCTGATGAACAAGGTGTGCCTGCGAGCGAGAACACTGCATGACGGACATCCCATAAGGGCTCACTTGCCCGAGTGTGGACCAAGTCGGAACTCAACATTACTGCTCCGTTCCCACATAAGTGTCGAAAGACAGTTGATGCGCAAGGGCCAAATCCGTGTCATCCATGAGATCGCCTCTACCCAGTGCCAGGAAGAGTACGATTTCCTGAGCACGGAAGCTCGCCCAGGAGACCGTGTCCGCGAAGTGTTTGATATGAACGCATTGCAGTGTACACCAAAGCTCCTCCCAAAGATGACGAGCACTTCGAACGATGGGTTCGAACGTGTCTTGCAGCCTAGGATCCAAACCGCCGAAGGCGACCCCTACATGGCATTTGTCGTTGCTTCAGACGGGTCCCCAGCGCAAAGCGGCTACCGCGACCGCCCCTCATAGGGTCGCCTCGGGAGCAGGATATATCATGCGATGGTACAACCCACGTACTCTTGAGCGGGAACGTAAGGAGGTGACCATTGCGTGCGGACAAGTCACGCCCTTTGATGCGGAAATGATCGCCCTCGAACTAGGGATCACGCAGGCGTGTACATTGGCAGGGGAAGACCCCAACTAACCTACACATTTATGTGTTTGCAGATAACAAGGCGGCGCAGTGGAAGGAATATTGGCCCCCAAGCCAGGCCCGTCCATGCTATGCGCAGTTGCGAACAGCATCGCACAAGTCCGGGGATTTTTGTCTCACAAAGGCTGACCCTCTGCGTTTGCGGAGGGTTGGACCTGAGATGGGTCCCTGGCCATGTCGGCGTTGAATTAAATGAAGAGGTGGATATAGTGGCTAAGGCAGGATGCGACCTGCCCCAGCCGACATACACTCCTCGTACGCTATGGCACGGCCAGATTGGATCCAAGAGAATTGATCATGCCTGGGCTCAACAAATTGGTACTAGCAGTTAAATAACCAGAGGCCAGTCTTGGCCTGTGACCGGTACAGCTGTGCGCAATGGGCGCCCCGAAGGGGGGACTTCACATGGCGTGCGAAATCTAGTGGGTGGCGACGCCATCACGCGGAAAGCCAAAACTAATTGGTTCTTGCGCACGAGATCGGCAAGTCTCAAAAAACATGGGCCGCACTCTGCGGTTCTTTGTTGGACACTTCCCATGTGGAAGCTTCCGATCTCGCTTTAACCTGGATGGCCCCCAAGTCCTGCTGGTACTGGTAGTCTGTCGGTTCAGCGCTGGGGAGGAAGTTCTGGAGTCACGGGACCACATTCTATATGAATGCAAAGGGTGGAGCATAGAGGCTTCACACCGATAACCTCCTTTGCTAAATCGGAACCAACAGCGCGAACTTGTCCGCAAGGATGGGAGCACCTCCGCGAACTTGAGCGCGCCGAACGGTATTATATGACCCACACATGGGGTCATGTCTGGAACGTGCCCAAAGACACCTCCACCCGGTGTACTCACACGACTTTCCTCGCCCGAAAACAACACGCCGGACCATCGACCTGGTCGGAGATCAGGAGCTGTGGGACATCCTATGGCACAACACTGGGGGAGCTGACCCGTGGCTCATCTCACAGGGATGGAAACCATACGTGGACGTCGGTGTCGGGATGGACGGATCTCCGAAAGGGAGTACAACCCTCCACAACCGCAAGATCATATTTTACACCAAACTGGAGAGGGACCGACGCTGGTTCCTTCGGTTGAATCCCATGGCGGGGACCTTTGCATGGACAGACATTGTCGCAAAAGCCACCGCCGATCAAGATGACGGCCTCACTGAGGAGACATCTCCGTGGATTTTCCGCGCGCTGTGGGCATACCCGGAAGCGACGCGAATTGCGACTGAGGTTCATCGCTGATGAGGAACAATCGGTTCGCAGCCGGCAGAAGGGATTGAACGTCTCGGAGGAAGGGTGGGAATGCCACTTCCCGTCCCGTGAACCAACTTGAACAACGGTTTTGCTCAATGGTATGCCCGTAAGGTGGCTGCCGAGTACACTGCACAGTTCGGGGAACTCTCATCTCAAGAGCACACGAGGACATCGTACGGGAGTTTGGATTTGTGGGAATCTTCTCCGACAAATCCTTGAGCGACCGTGAGGATCCACTGCAGGAAGGGCACATAATCACGCAAGAAGTGGTGGAGGGGCGTGGTGAATTGGTGGCCCGACCGGCACGTGTACCCGGGGAAGAGGAGGGCCTTGGGGACACTTGGGTAAGGGATGGGATGACTATATAGGCTGCCTATCCTGCTCGACCTCGCACTTTACCGACTAGGGGTGTGGGCAGTTAAGCTCATGGTGACCGAGTAGCGGCATGTGCCTTGGCGAGCTCGGGGGAAATGTGTCCGTTTACAGCGGGGGTGGCCTGCTCCAGGGAGCGCACCGGCTTTGCCTGGCCCCTTGGGGGGTCTGAGAGCGGAGCAACACACAGATCTGGGGGCTTGCTGGGGTACGTGCACGGTGGATCACTTTTTTACATTATTTATTTTCGGACCTCATGTAACATCGTCTTACGGTCCGTTATCAACATGAGATTAAAAAAAAAAAAAAAAAAAAGAGCTGGCACTCTTCAACATGTATGACTCACACTGCCAGCTCATCAATGACATTGTTAGAGACTGGCTCACATGTATATAAAGAGGTACACTTGTGGCCTTAAGCCCCAAGCTTAACAACATTGTTAAGATTCCATATCTTCATTACTTGCTACTCGCTTTAGTGTCTACACTTATCCCCTTTAGCAACACACACACAAGGTGAGTAAGGGTTTTGTGATAGAGGGAACTGCCGCAACAAAGCTGGACACGGCATGACAAGGCCGACCACCACGTGTTGCAGCCGATTACGACATGTGCAAACATAATGCGATGTAGCCTGCGTGCACAGCACAGCAAGATGAGCTGTGATGCAGACAGCTGCACACTACGTGGACGCACAATGAGGACAACTGCAGTGGGAACAGCTATAGTGCAACAAGGACAATCTATACAGAGACAAACACAATGTGGAGAGGACCACTGTAACGAGGATGGCCACGGGGTGACAGGGCTACACACAGCGCAATGTGGCCGCCCACAAGTTACAACAAGGATAACTACAATGTGGCGCGGGAAAGCAGTGACCAATTCATCTATACTACTGCTACCGCAGATTAATTTCTAAACAACCATGAATTGACCAGAGTGGCGCAGACCACTATGTCACCCGCATGGCGGCGACGGCTCAACATGGGCGCAAAGGGAACAAGAGCTACCGCAGTGTGAGTCTTGATAAAGACAGCACAACAATGTCAGCCACGAGGGTGCACAACATTATATTTGGAGCTAACGTTCGCTAACGTTCGCCCTGCCAAGTGATAGGTGCTAGCGTCTCTAACGTGCAATCAATACTGGCATGTTAACATTTGCTAACGTTGGCATCCCGCGCCTTGTAAGAATATTACTTTTGTCTTTCTAGATACTATTTAACTATTATTGAGTGCTTTTCTTTACTTGTCATGACTATAGCTGCTGTGGATGTGCCAGTCTATGGCTGAGGCCTGATTACTAGCTGCTTGCAATGACTGGTCTCGTAGTAGTGAGTGTGCTAACTTACTTTGTGACTGATGGAGGCTTTGCACAAATATTTCTTTTGAATGTATCCACTTCAATATTGTTGCGGAAAGAATAGAAACTGTAAAAGCTTAGGATATCAGCATATTTCGCGCAATGGGCGCCTAAACACGTTGACACAGGTGAGGATATTGGGTACTGGGTGGAGGATGGCGCACTAAGATCCAGAATAGTTTTACATATTGTTCTATACTATAATACAAATTTACTAGCTCGAAAGTTATTGTGACTAGCTTGAAAGTTTTTGTGGGGGAATAGAGATTGCAACAGTATGGTGTCCTTGTGAATTTCCGAGCACAATAGGCGCCTGAGTATGTTTGCACAGGTGAGAATATTGAGTACTAGGTGGGGAGATGGCGCACTGAGGCATAAAATAGCTCCAAGTATGTGATTATTCTATATACATAAATCAGACATTTATACAGCAGACATTAATATTAAAGTTAATCCTTGGCGAGGTGAGCAAGCATTGCTTGGGTGCTAACCGTGGGAAGCTGACCTAATTTCGAGAGAGGCAACAGAAGTGTGTGGAGTATGCTGGCAAGTCTTAACATTCTGTGGTGTTTTAGGGCATATCCTCACATTCCGTAGTATTTTGTAACACTGCTTACCATCTAGTAACAGTGGGTAACGTTCAATAACATTCAATCACAGTGATCAGCCTCACAGAAAGTGGGTACATGTGTGTATCTAAGTCTAGGGTCAGCTGCTGATAAGCGAGCTGCATATTTCAAGTCTCATAAAGAGGTGGCACAGGTGTTATACTCTGAGAAAAGTGACTGCTTCACTTGCGGAGTGATGCACTTACCGTCTGCTAGCTTACGGTAACATTTGGTAACATTCAGTAACATTACGTGACCAAATGTGACATGATGTGAATATTCACAGGGGAACATTAGCGAACGTTACACCCAAACGTTAATTTCGCAACCATTGTCGGCCACAAAACGACTGTTTGCGCATGCCGGCCGTGTACCACATGGACTGCATGATACTCACAACACAAGTGATAAAAACACAGGTGTGCTGAATGGTGTGTGAGTGCCATTCTTTCTCAATTCCCCTTGTCAGTTCTCTTTTGTGTAGTAGATAGTTTCTCTGAATTGATTTTATACCCTATCCCTCAATTATTATGTGAGATATCTGAGGAGACCAAATAATAAAATGTATCCATTTGATTGACGGATAAACAAATAAAAAGCTTGAAGTTGCAACACTGCACTGTCCAAAAGTGAAAGCAATCAGAACCGCTGTGGCACACAGAAAATGCCGAAACTTGACAAAGTGCAGAAACACAAATACATTGATGTCAATTGGCATGTTAACAGAGACATAAAAGTTGAACAATACATTTATGACTGAGATAAATGTTTTAGAGATTACCAAACACCCACTAACACAGCAGAGTATGTCCTCCACAAAGTAAGGTGGCGGACGGACGGGCACTAATTCTGGAATGAAAGTTCATCAAAGTTTGTGCGAGCTGCAGGAGTTGAAACCATTGGGCGCTTAGCGTAACAACTTGAGCGGAGAGTAGTTTCAGGGGTCTGCATAGTTAGTCGCAATATTTAGAGGTCAGATTCATGTACGACAATGTCAGAAAATTGGACAAGTTTTGGTTCAAATTTGTATTGGAAACTCTAGAGTTCAGGTTGGCAGACGCTCAAGAAACGCTCATTTTTTAATCAAACAGTAATAAAATCCACACTTTCCCATGCTTACTACAAAATTTTGGGTTCAAAAGGGAACCCCAATATCCAAAACATGCATTGGAAATAGCGCGGTTGGCAACTTTTGCCAACCTGCCTTGCCGGTTTGCCGGCGTGGCAATCATAACGCAGCTGGCAATCAGGTGGCAGATATTTACCAAAATATATTCTCAAAAACTAAAAGAAAGCTTTGACGTGGTAACTCTCAGCAAGTATGGTATACCTTGGGAGTCAAAACATTCAAGGAAGTATAAACATGAATTTTGGCTGGATTAGGCCGGCGATGTGGCTTGAGCGCCCAGGCCTACCGCGGCGTCTCTCTGGCGTCTAATGTCTTCAAACGGTGTACTTGCTCTGCTATGATGGTGCATGAGCAGATGAATTATGCACCGCAAGGCTGTAGACCAAGGCTATAATGGTAAATGAGCTGGTTAATATATTTACATGATATATTTAATGTTTCTTAGGCAGCAGTAACAGACAGCCGGGCCTCTCACATCATTGCCACCCAATTGCCACAGGCGCTTACCGGCATTGCTGGTGAGCCGGCATGGCAATCCCAGTCAAAAGAGATTGCCGTGCACTCTACTTGGAAATGATTTATTATTCATAAACCATAAATGGTCAGATAATGGCTGGCAAACACAGCAAACAAGTGGCAAATAAGTAGCAAACAAATGGCAAATACAGAAAATACAGCAAATAATCCAGAAACTGCTGATCATTCATGAATGTTATTTGACCAGAGAATTTTCCCTGATGTGATTTGATTTTGCTACTCTGCAATTCTTGCCAATGGGAATCTGTATTCTAGCTCTGGAGCCTCTTTTTTAGTTCTTGTACCTTCTTTGCCAGTGCTCATACCTTCTTCTCCTTCTAACGCCAAGCCGTTGTTTTCTGTTGCAGACTCCAGTTCCAGCTCATCACCTAAGTGCAGGATGGATGAGGTCATTGTTATCAGCAACTCTGGGTCAGACAACCATGTGAACACTGCAGAGAACTCATTACAACGGAGCCAACTCTATTGATATTTATCACGCTTCTAGCTTCTGGCTCACAGTGTCATCTTCTCTCTCCCGGTTGACTTTGACCTCAGTGAACCTAGCCTAGTATTGGATGCATCAAGCTTTGCTCTCAATGCCTCTCACTCATCTTCTATTATGCCATCACAGCTATCAAGCTCAGGAAGCAAGAGTTGGACACAGGACTTCTTTAATGTTGATATTGTCAAGTCTTTTAAAGCATGCAACACAGCTGCAAGGTCTTTAACAACAAGCCTAGGGGTGGCATTCCAGGCATGCTTCCCAGGCATGACATATAGGCACAGTACAGTCTATACTCATTGTGACGCACGGCTTACGGTCGATGCGCGTTGAGGCACTAGGGGGACTCGTCAAATTGACCTGGCAGGGCAGGCACGGAACAAGGCTAACGAGCAGTGGTACCGCTACCCGAGATAAAGGGAAAAGATAAAGAGATCTCCCGCAATGAGGGAGAGCAGCATCGAGCACTAGGAATTTGATAAAGTTCAACACCGTCATGTTGGGCGGTATTGGGTTGCGTGTGCAGGCTCTTTCATGACCAAGCATTGGCGGGCCCTTTGGAGCTGCAAATAAAGATGGGTGAAAAGAGTGAGTATTCTCTCAGGGCGAGCTCCCTGTTAAAAGGGGGCCGCCTTGAGGCAAACACGAGGCGAGCGATAAGTATTGTACAACCAATCATGGCTCGGCGGTCTGGTACCATAATGCGAGTAGCAAATGATAACAAGTAACTCCTGACCAAGATAAGAAAGCTGCGCACCAGTGCGAGCAGATGCTATGCAGAAAAAATGAGGGGGACACCGCGCACCGTCAAACGGCAAAACAACCGAGCAAAAGAGAAAACAAAACAAAATCAATCCATAGTTACCTAAAACCCGTCACACTCATTGAGAACCTTGAGACTCTGCAACTTCTGGGATTCAGGCAAGATACATTCAATATAAACACTCGGAGGAGAGGATCTGGTGTTAGCTTATGGGTAAGGTGCCCAACCCTTGTGCCGCAGTGCACAATGCAAAAGAAAAGCTTACACACAGTCAGAGTAGGCTTAGCAATAACCTCTAGACTCTAGTTGTAAATTGTAATCCAGTGTTTCCTTTTTTTTTTCTTTTCTTGTTTTGTTATTTCCTCACATATAATTTTGTAATTTTATGTATCTTTTCCTTGGTCAGTAACACTATACAATTACGTACACTGGAGAGTGCAAGTATTATGCGCACCATGTTCATCACACCTATCAAATCTATGATGGATATGTTAGCAAGTCTGCCACTTCAGTAACATTACAGAGATCTTCTAACACCACCACCACTACCACTACCACATACCCTAAGCATGTTTGATCCCTCGACGTGCATGGTGGAAGTGGCCTCTCAGCTGCCAGAAGTGTCAAGAATGTGAGGGAGGCCAATCTGACTACAGACCACCTATGACCACTATTGCATTGGCCTATGTTTCCCACTTCAGGCGACCCACTAGGCCTACTTTAGCTCATTTCTAGCAGAGACAAGTTGTGTGAACCACAGCAATGTCCTGTTTTTCAATCAACAGCCTTCTAGAAATGATAAGGATGAAGGTGCACATGAAAGAGGGACAAATGAACTGCTGTATTTCAATATAGACAGCTGGCTTATATACATGAGTGCAAGACCTCTAATACCGCTGTAAAGAACCTCTGGTACACTACTCAGGTTAGTCTTGCTAATATGGATAGGGGTACATATTTTATAATAGAGGCAGTGTGCTATATGTGTTACAGTGTCTCAGTCCATGCAAGGATGCGTGTTATCTACTACCAAATCCTCTGTATTTTATATTTGGTAAGTTGCAACCTTGGTGGCACTGATAGGCGCCACAGCGTGTCTAGGTATTACCGTTCTGACTGTGCGTGGCCATTACCGCAACAAGTCTCTACTACCACAACTACGTCTACCACGACCATGACTGCAGCCACTATCAAGACTATATTCAGGTGCAGGCACGTGGCCATTACTACTACATCAACACCAACACCAGCAGCCTTTGCTGTAGAAATAATGCATTACCAACCAGTAGTGGCCCGTTGGCGCATTACATTACTTTTCAGCAACCTCTCGTTATAAAGAGAAACACAAGTCAAGTATAAAATAAGTGGCACCAGCAGGGATTGAACCTGGGACCTTCTGGTAGGGACACATACATCTCACACTATAAACCATTACTCTACAGGAGCTTGCTTTTTCCTCATATCCAAAGGCATAAGGGGATGTTTCCACTTGCTTTTTAACAATGTTTTTACTCTACTTTAGCATACTATTGGCTTCTGTTTCATAGTATTATATGCTCCTAAACCCTAAGCCCTAGGGCCCTAAGCCCTAAGCCCTAAGCCCTAAACCACTAAACCCCAACCCTAAAAGGTCGCACATTCGTGCGACCAAAAAAGATGTTCCCAGAAACCCCAACCCTAAGCCCTAAACCCTAAGCCCTAAGCCCTAAGCCCTAAACATTAAAGCCCCTAAGCCCTAAAAACACTAAACCTCTCACACAGCGCTAAAGCTCAGCACAGATCCACCTGTGGGTCAACCTGGATCTGTACCTGCAGGTATCCCGGTGCCTCAAGGCTTGACCTGGATCTGGCAGGTATTCTGCTGGCAGGTGACCTGTACCTGTAGGTCAATTACCCACAGGTCACAGGTGACTTGCAGGTCATATGGGAACAGTCATTAAACTTAGGTTTCCTGCATAGTTTGACACAAGCTGTATACATGTATATATTACAAGCACTTAATACATGTCAGAATGCAACTCAGAAACATCAATCAGCTCTTCTAACTCTGGCATATCCTCATAGAGGTCAGCAGTTCCCTCAGCTGCTACTCCATATGCAGCCCTGATGCGAGAAGTCAAAGCTTTCACCTCAAGAGTAACCAGTTCATCGGCAAAGGTGTGAAGGAGGTGGTGCAGGTTCCTTGGGAGTCATGTCAGGCGCCGATTGTAAACAACGCGTCAACAAACGACGTAACAATGACCATGAAGAGCACAGTTGACACCCGAGCACGCACCAGCCCTAACCAGCGAAGGGCACTTGAATATTGAGATCTCGCGTGTCACGGCTGTGCCTCGGAATATCCAGTTGAATGTGCACCAGCATTTGGAGTCACGTCCATGCATCATTCCATGCAACCGATACGCTCATTTTTTTTTTTTATTTTCTTTCTTGCAGTCTTCGTCTCTTCAAGCCGCGCGTAGCTCAAGAACGCGTGACGTCATTGATCTCAACAGCCAGGTTGCTCGTTCCCCTTACCCCGAACTATGACGTCATTCGATCGCGGTGCGCATCAAACGTCGGCCTCGCCGACGCGCATCAAGTCCTCCGCCCACCGTTTCTCCCCTTCCCTCGTCCCGGTCGACTCAAAGTGGCGGCTCGCAAGACCGCGCAACACGGAGGCACACCAGGTGGAAGGAGGCTTGGCTGGTTGTACAGGTTCCTTGACGCGTTTTTTTCGCATTTCTTCTCGCTTATTTGGTCTTTCTCACGCATATGTCTTCTGTTTCCTAGGCCTCCGGAGCTGCGGCGTGTCGAAGACGGGTTGGCCGACGCGGGAGTAGGTTGCAGACGGGTGAACGGCGACGTTTCGCGTTCTTCGGGGCTGGTCCGCGCACGTAAATAGAACGCGCCGTCTCACCTGTCGCGCCGAGCAATTACCGCCGAAGCCGCCTGTCAACGGCGCGTCAACGCCGAGGGGGTCCATCGTCTCTCTTATCCGCTTTCACTCATCTTTCCCCTCGTTTCGTCTCTGCACACCTCGTTGTCTCCGTATCCCCCTCTTCGAGCTTGTCTTCGGTCTCAGTGAACGTGGGAACCCCCGGCCACGAGAACGGCAGCGGGCGGCGCATTGTATTTATAAGGCTCGTCTTCCGAATAATGTCCAAGTTTTTTCCCCCCCTCGCATACACGCTCGCTCGACGCTTCGTTACGCGCGTTTCTCGATTTTCGTCTCACCCGTTTCTCCCCTCGCTCTCGAATCGTGTTCTCTCGTGTGGTGTCTGGCGCTCGGTCCAGTCCTCGAGAGTACCGTTCCCTCGCGCGTTAGGTGAGTTTCCAGTCTGACGGTCTAGATTCACGCAGTCTGTAGATACACGCGGCCACTACATACAACCACCAACTCATCTCTGCCCCACTGTACCGCCGACGACCTCAAAATCGAATTACCCTTCCACTATCGCCACCCATCCACGCGTGCTCGCCCTCAACTAGCTTACCACACTGAATGGAATGCATTGAGCAGCCCGTGCGGCTGAAGAATGTAGGATCCACCTCAAGATTCAGAACACCTAGCGCACCCACTGGGTTAGACAGCGGCACACGCAAGCAGATGTGCGGAAGCAAAACTCCCGCTATCCGTGGGCAGAAGAAACGGAGTTGCGTCTCCATGGGTGGGTCTGAATGCTGGGCTGACTATGCAATGACACAGGGGTGCCATGCTAACGCCTTCTTTAACAAGCCTCAACACCTCCAACAGCTAACGACTCGACAAATATAAAGACTCGCACACCGACTCGCCACCTCAGCCCATCTCGCCAGCACTTCATCAGCGAGCAAGATCCCCATGCCATCTGCAAAGCGACCTGCCGAGACTGACGCAGAAGGCAGTCAACAGCGCCGATTTGCACGACACAAGGTGTCCGCCGGCGGTGTCGTGTTGTCCAGGCGGTGAAGACGACGACGACGGCATTGAGGAAGTCCCACCCCCAAACCCCAGCACCCTTCATCTATCCGCGATTCATCGCTGGACATTATCAAAGTCTCGGCGAGTGCAGTGGTACCTCCGGAGTCAAAGCAGGCGCAATGGGAGAAAAAGATGAAGGTGTTGAAACGGACGGGCTGACTCCGGAAGAAGTTCTCGGTGCGTAGCCATCCATTCGTGGCTGCAACACACAGTCTAGCTGACGTCTCTCCTTTCGCACAGAACTCCAGATGGTCAAGTGGAAGGTGGACTGTTACAAACACTTCCAACTCCCACCCCAAATCGTCACCTTCGAAGGAAGGGAAACCGCTCAAGTATAAATTTGTATGCAAAAAGCAACCGTGTGTGTTCCGCACCCATGCGCTATGTACATTCAACATTGACGTATCGTTTAATCAGTTCCAAAGCGGTTGGCTGCGCTTGCTGGGACAACGGCACCGAAACTGGGTGGGACACGTGAAGGAGTGCGATCCAATGCAAAAAGGCACCTCCACAAGGCCAGCGTATTCAAGACTTTGCGCAAGGTTCAACTTACAGCAAGGGTCGAATGCGCTACCTCCTTGCGCTCTGGGTATCTCGCCGCACACCGCCCCTATGCAATTGTGCAGGATCCGGAACTCGTTGAGATCTTCCAGATGCTCTACAGCAAAGTCGAAACGCCGCACGCCACGACGGTCGTCTCGGCGCAATGTCGTCAAGATTTTCGAAGCTACGAAGGGGGAGCTTGCCGCGAAACTTGAGGTAAGCACCACTCAAAAGTCAACGACTTGCCTTGACCAACTAAGCCCTCTCGTCTAATAGGCTTACCCAGGACGATTACACATATGCGTGGACGGTTTGGACGTCCCCCAATGTGTATTCGTTCCTCAGCATCACCGTGGCAGCGCGTCGAACATGCCCGGATAGTATCTGGCATCCTTGACTTTGTAAAGTAAGTGTCATAGCTGATTGTCACCCACTCTGATCTCTAACTTATGCATAGGCTCAGACAGGGACACACCAGCACGTACCTGGCCTGAACAGCTATCAAAGTGCCTGCATGAATTTCGCATCAAGAACAAGATACTCGCCATTTGCCGCTGACAACGCCTCTAACAACGACACTATGGTGTCCGAGCTCGAGAGTTTACCAGGCATCAACACCATCAACACGTGGGTGCGGTGTTTAGCATACATACTTAACCTCGTTGTCAAGGCAAGTGGCATCCTATGTTGTGCGTTCGACAGTTACTAATGCCGCGTCTCGTTCAGGCGATAGTCAAAACCCTTTACATCAAAACTCAAGCGCGGCAAGGGCGATCAGTCTGACGCTTCCAGCGCCGAAGACGAGGGGACGACGTGTTCATGAGCGACGACGAACACGTTGACGCTTCCGACAAAAACGAAGACGAGGCCTCCGGTCATCTGGAAAAAGCCTTTTGTCCAGACCACTCACCCATGTATATGCATAGCCTCTAACCATCCAGACTAATAAATACCCACGGGCATTGTGATTTTTGCGCCATGAACCATCTATTACGGACTAGACACTTCACGGATTGATCGATTACCACATGGAGACCACCAGCATTGGTCCGAGGCAAAAGCGACGCTTCGTACCTCTACCCATTACCTCCACTTCATAAGCGGTGTACACACGGCCTCTCCGAAAGCACTTCAAGTTTCAAATATCTAACGCTGGCCTCAGACGCATAAGTCCCTAGGCTCTGCTCAAGGATAAAAGGATGGACGGCGCAGGCGGCATTGGACCAGGACTCCAGAGTACACGCGCCCTCAAGCCACTTTCACAGCCGCGCCTCTTACCTCGCGGCACGGACTTCCACACCGTCTAGCTCTGCGAAGTTGAGTGAGTGAAGTTCATACAAAGAATAAGCTAACTGTAAATATTGTGCACTGGCCGGCGTCGCGTTGCGAGTTGGAGGCCAAAGTACGTGTGACGCCTGCCCTAAATGGAATGACGCCCAATCACGCGGCGGGGGGGGAGGCGCTTGTAAAATTTACGCCTTGACTAGACTCTTGACTTTTGCTGTCACGTCGTCTCCATCCCTGCCCCCCCACCTTCTCTTCAAGCTTCACTTCAATGAGCACTGGGAACGCCTGACCGTTGAAGACGATCAACACAATCCAAATGGAGTCTCAACGCCAACTTTTGAGGATACCGGTGAGTCATCCAAACCCATTCTGTCATGCACGTACCACAAGTCATGCACAGGGTATTCGAGTCGCCCGCGCGCCCACCTGCGGGGGCGTGCATCTAGCATAGCGAGTGCAAGGTCGCCGTGCCCGTGCCCGTGCCCTGCCAGCCCTAGTGCTTGCTACGAGGGGCTCGCTCCCGCCTCAGCGGACCCGCGGCAACACACGTGAGGACACGTACATCGCCAGTGAGTGCAAGGTCGCTATACCTGTGCTGAGCCACCAGACCCAAAGGTAACTCAAGAAGCTTACTCCCCGTTGCAATGAGTATGGTCGCTCGTCGCGCGTGGCCTACCGCCCGTCTCGACTACCACCGGTGCGCTTCGCAATCTTGAATAGAACTGCACATGTTCCAGCAAACCACCTCCGCATGTGAACTCTTGAAAGGAGACATTGTGTTCAGGCTGGGCTTGATTGATGGCTGGCGGATGGGATCACTCACTCCCTGGTACGTGCACCCCCGACTACGTAGGCGAGTAGCTGATCGCGCGCTGCAGCTACCTGACATGGCCGAGAGTATGCTTATATACATTGCACTCCCCATCGCCTTCCGTCTCCACCATGCAATCCTGCACCACCCTGTACAAACATGCCCTACGCTCAACGACGGCACCGTAAATGCAGCCCAGGTGGTCGGCTGCTGCCCAACGCATGCGCACCGCCACTACCACGTGTTTGCCTGGTGGGGCCCCCGCGCGCTGTTTAGAACTAAACCGCGACATCACGGTACAGTATGTAACTAGCTACCTGTACGGCAGATTGCAGCATAGTAGATGCAAGAACCTCAAGGTATGTGCGTAGGGTACACGACCGGGTACTCTCGTGGACTTATAGTAGTAGTGTGATGTGTTGTTCGCTGTAGCACTACAAATACATATTTTTTCCATGCTACTATATATGGCGACTAGTCAAATGAATATGAGCATACGCCGGTTTTGAGAGGTATAAGTGAGATACATGCTAGTATTTACTGGTATGGACTACTTTCTGCCAAGGATGTTATGGTCAGGAGATGGCGGCGCTTGGTAGGGCTGCTTTGCATCAGTCTAAACTGGTATATAGCCTGCACTGGTACCTATTTGTGGCGGGTAGAGTATGTTTGATACATAACAGGGGGAAGTATAAAAAGGTATAAAAGGTATAGATAGTATATATTGGTAAGTGCCACCTTGAGTTTTTTCCAGATGGTGACGGCGCCGTGTTGGGCGACCAATCTGGCTCGCCCGAGTACGACGTTGACAACGACCGTGAGGCCGCAGATGACGCCGATATCAAATGAATCATTGCAGAAGTTGAAGCTCAAGACAAATTGACTCCAGAGGACCAGCACGTTGGCCGCAACGCTGTCACTAAAGTGCGCTGTGCCCTCACATTGATCTGGCAGTGTGCACACTGACAGGAAAGGCCACCAGCTCAACAAAACTGGCGAAGCGCATTCTTTCATTCCCCTACCCTGTGCGAGGATTTAGCCACCAGCTGCGATAGTGAAGGACAGGGGTAAACCCCCTGGGTATCTCAAACCTGACCCCTACCCCTACCCCTGGAAAACCCCTACCCCTGCTCAGGGGTAGGGGTTTTTCAAGGGTACAGAGGGGTAAGGGTATTACCCAAGGGTTTGGAGGTGCAAGCCATCTAAAGCTCATATATCCAAGCGTTGCTGACAATTTTGAGAGCGCCCAATGCAAGTTTCAATGGTTGACAAACACTTATACATGTTTTATTCATGAATAATAGGCAAAAATAAGTGGTTAAAACATATTATATATTACATCAGGAGTACCCCAGGGGTTTCAAGGGTTTTGGAATCCTGACCCCTACCCCTACCCCCCAGTACCCCTACCCCTGACCCCCACGGGTGTACCCTTACCCCTGTCCTTCACTAGCTGCGACAAAGCCAACATACCCGCAAGGCAATATGTCCGCTCCCCCGCTCTAGTGCGACGCGGTGGAATTTGCTTGCACCACGAAGCGACGTGTGATCGTATGCAGTCGCTCTCAAGGTGGCCCTTGAGTTTTGATGAAGACTTTGCTGAAGACATGTCCAATGTTATGACAGGCCTGGTAAGAACGGACTTCGGCCACTTAAACTTATGGAGGAAGAGTGGCAGTTGCTCACGGAGCTGCTCCCAATGTTTAAAGGTCAGGTCATGTATTGCTCCATTTCCATAGCGAAGCTAATCCCTCTGTTGTATACAGTTTCTTCCTGAGAGCAACTGAGCACATCTCGCAAATGGGTGTGCCTCTGCTCCATGCAGTCATATCCGATCATAAGATGAGTTGACCTCTCGTCTCGAAACTACCGCGGCAAACCTCGCGCTCATGGTTCAAGTGCGCGCCGCCAGCCGCACGAGGCTTGAAGATGCTCAACAAGTATTACGAGAAGACCGACGAGTCGATAATGTATCGCATGGCGCTATAAGTACGTGCAGCCATCATTTGTCTTTCGTTCTTACTGAACTGCTGTTGTGGCAGTGCTGCAAGGCTCACCCCAGAAGTACAAAAAGTCGTACTTCATCAATCACGATTGGCCTGCAGAATGGATCATTGAGGCTGAGCGCCTCCTCCGTGAACAGTGGGAAGACCACTATAAGCCCAAGGCTGCCGCCAACGAACGACCGACAAGTGCACCGTAAGTGCGCTTGACGCATCGATGTGACGGGCCACACCAACTCATTTGCTTTACAGAGTACCGCCGATGGTGACGATGAGGAAGACGACTTCTTCCGCTCAATCAACAACACCACGACACCCTACACGGCACTCCAAGAAGATAAGAGAGGATGGCGACAGTAACGGCGTGTCGGCGTGATGAGGAAAATACCTGGGTGCATGACAAGAGCGACGGCGGCGGGGACGGGCATAGTAGCCCCAAGTACTAGCGCGAGGAGGGGCCAGCAGTCAGTACTTCAGTGCCACGGTGCAGGTGCGAGAACAAGGGCTGGAGAGCGCGGGCGAGAGGGCAGGGGGCTGAAAATGTGATGGCTCGTGGGCTCGTGGGCGAGGTTGTGAGCGCGAAAGGACAATGGCGAGGGCATTGGCAGGAGAAATGCGCTGGCGAGGGCAGGGGCAGAGCCGGGATTCGACGGCGCAAACGCAAAAGGTGAGGGCGCTGCTTGGAGGGCGCGACCATGGGGGAGCGGCGGTGAGCGTAGCAGGACGACGTCCGCCTATCACGCGCAGACAGCCGCGGCGTGGCAAGGACAAGCCCGAGCATGACGAGTGACGAGCCACAAAAACAAGATATGAGGGCCCAGGCACGAGCAAGACGAGGGACAACCACGGCACAACGAGGACAAGGACGACAAGGGGCACCACTAGGACAGCCACGGCGCGACGAGGACGAGCACGTGAAGAGCAATGACCACGGCACAACGAGGACGAAGAGCACGACGGGCGCGACGAGCATGGACCATGGCAAGACAAGGATGAGACGAAGACGAAGAACACAATCATGGCACGACGAGGATACGCCGGCACGACAATGACAACCACTTGCACGATGGGACGCTCAAGCATGACGAGCACGACCATGGCGCAACGAGTCGCACGACCACTGGACGAGCACCGACCACGGCACGACGAGGAAGCGATAACAATAACGTCCATGGCACGGCAAAGAACGAGCACTGACAAGCACAGCCACGGCGCAACGAGGACGACCACGGTACAGCGAGTATGAACATGACGATGACGACCACAGGCGCGACGGGGCCGACTACAGCATGACGAGGGCTAGAACCCTGCCCTCAGCTTGTATACCACTTCTTTATAATGAGCATTCAATGTTTACATCTATAATGATCTGAATTATTGGATAGTGAAAGAATGATTCACAAACTATCTAATAATGTCAACTTGGCAAATAGTAGAATTAGTATAACTGGCAAATCATGTAATGATCAAACTAGCCAAGTAATTGAATGTATATAATAGATGAATGAAACAAATAGTAAAACATATGAAAACATATGAATGCATCCAATAACTAAATTTTCAGATGAGATAATGCCTAGCAAATGGCTGGCAAATGCAGCGAATGCAGAAAATGAACGAATCAGAGGCACGATAGTAAATAATGCCTGCAAAGCGAATGCTCAGTCATTCGCTGCATTCGCTGGGTGTTCAACTATTAAAAAACGTTAAATAATGGCTGGATTTTTCCTGATGCCGAACGTCGTCGACCCTCTCAAGCACTGGAATAGGCAGCTCAAGGACGGCGACCCGATGGCACGCATGGTGTTAGACTTTATGTCTGCTCCTGCTGCATCCATCGACGTCGAGCGTGCTTTCTCGCACGGCGGGCTTACTGTCACAAAGCAGCGCCATGCTCTCAATGACGGGTCAGTGCGCGCGGCGACGGTATTGAGTTCTTGGGCTGCACAGCCCGGGCTTGTTCCCGAGGCAAGTCTTGTAGCCGCGTTTTGTGCTTAACAAAGGCAAGCAGCCCGCGGAAGACTCTTAATCTACTGCCGTCACTGTATGTAGTATGGACTGCTCGTCGCGTGCGCCGCGTGCCGTGGGGCGCCGCCACACTTTGGGAGTCTTCGCAATGTACACAATGCCTCGTTGGCTGAAGATGTCTATTTACACTAATTTTGAATTCAATCTCAAGTCCCCTTCGTTAGCCCCACCAAACCCTGTCATGACGATTGAGCACTCTATACACGGCTGGCGCGCGTCGAAGCCCCAAAGTCTAGGCGGCCCAATAGACCGTTGGCGCCCTGGGCGGCTCGATGCCATAAGTTGCTAGTTGACATCAGATAACAATGCACATCAATAGAGTGGCACCTTTGGCGTTTTAGTGATACATGTTTGAGCAATGTATTACATATTATATTAATATACATTTAGTTAGCAGAATACCTGCAGGTCACCTGGATACCTGCCAAAAATCATGAACCCGTGACCTGGATCTGCAGGTCAAAGTACCTGCAGGTCAAAATACCTGCGGGTCACTATACCCGCAGGTATTGATGGCAGATCAACCTGCAGGTACCTGCAGGTAACCTGGATCTGCGCTGTGCTTTACACAGCGCCCTGCCGGGCGCTGTGTGAGGTTTGCTAAATGAGGACCCTATATGAATGTCAACCCATGAGGCAATGTGCCTAGGTAGCCTAATGGTTAATGGTGTCCACTTTAGAGGCTTGTAAGCAGGAGGTTGCTGGTTCAAACCCTGCTCTGTTGCATTTATTTTGGCCCCTTTTCCATAGTTATGCATTTACCTGGCGCAACAGGAGAGTAATGCATTACTTTTCAACTAGCCACAACTGGAAAGTAATGTAATGCGCCAACGGGCCACTACTGGTTGGTAATGCATTACTCCTACTACCAAAGGTGACACCAAACCAATACCAATACCAACACCAACACCAAACCAATACCAACACCAATACCACACCAAAACTACAAATAAGGCCATGTAGGCTGGCACAATAATGAGACTGCATGGCAAAAGAATGCCTCACATCTATACCTACACCTGTACTGGGACACTACAATATAGTGTAGCCACCAAAACGCCTGTGGCCACCACAATATCTGTGACCATCATAGCAACCATGTTGTGAGCAGCTACAATAGAAACTACATTGTATGTGGTCACTGCATTGCACCCCACCACTACAACTGCATATACTGTACAATTTCGACCTAAACGGTTGTCACATGTCACAAGGCCTCCAAAATTGTTGTTCGTGGGCCCCCTGTCACATGTCACAGACCCCGCCGCCGCTGTGTAACAGGCCATTTTGTATGGCGCTTGTGCGCAGAATTTTCCGTGCATGCGGCGCGGCTAGGGTGCTCACCTATAGTTGTCCGTTGTCACACGTCACCGGGCCCATTGTCACTGTCGCCGGTACGTTTGTATCTGTCACATGTCACACCCGCCGCCGTTTAGGTCGAAATTGTACAGTAGCACAAGCACACAGCTACCACCACTACTATTGCCTAGTGTGCAGCAACCACAACAGCTACAGCCATCAAAATATATTCAAATGTAAATATGTTACACAGTTTATACTGCAATGTAACTAAATTATACAATTTATATTCAAAATGTAAATATATTACACAATTTCTGTTTAAGTGTAAACATATTACATAATCTAAATTCAAATGTAATCATATTACACAATCTATATTCAAATGTAAATATATTACACAATCCATGTTCAAATGTAAATATATTACACAATCTATACTCAAATGTAAATATATTACACAATCTATACTCAAATGTAAATATATTACATAATCTATATTCAAAATGTAAATATATTACACAATCTATATTCAAAATATAAATATATTACATAATTTACATTCAAATGTAAATATACTAGCATTTATCTGTGCTCTGCACAAAGTTCAAACAATTTAACAATTGAACAACTAAATGAAGGTCTCTGAATCAAATAGAAAGCTACTACACTTCTGGTTGAGGACCGGAGGCTTTGCAGCCCCTTGCACTCTTTTGATAAACAACATCTGCACATACTGTTACGAGTACGAACCTTCCTTTTTTCTCTCTTTTATCTTTCCCTTGCATCTGCCGGTTCTCTTCATCTCTCCCTGGCGGGAATGACTCTCTCTGACCGCTGCGTGGCGGGTTTGTTTATCGTTTTGTTGTTAAGTCTGTAGTTATCGTATTCAGATATATGTACATGGCTGCCTCAAGACCCCACTCTCTTCAAGGGCGGTGGGCTGTCAGGTGAGATATACTCTTTTTATCCCTTGAAAGCCTGTTTCTGCCAACCGGAGACCGACTATCAAGGGCCTTAGAGTTCCCTCTGGTATGGGTAAGACCATGGGTTTGGACCATAAATATCACTATAAAAACACAAGGTAGGCATGTCATACAAGTTTGAATACATAATGCATAGAGCAATAGTACAATGCTCGCGATTGTGATGTTTCCTCATACAGAACATTCCAATATTGCACTGCTGATGTCAGGGTGGTGGGTTTTTCGTGGTACCGTGGGTTTTGGGATGGCTACCATACATAGGTACCCATACCCACAAAACCCACGTAGGCATACATGTCCTTCATATACTCCGCCACCGGAGACCGACTACAACTTGAAGTTCCCTCTGCCAGTGCCAACTTGTGACGCGCCCTCACTACAAGCTACCACACGTAACTTGCAAACATATATACACCAATACACTGAAACATGTGCCCAACTACAAAGAACAAAGAACAAAGGGAACAAAAGTCCCCCTTTGACCACTGCTCGTTTCTTCTTGGACGACCTTATCAGAATGATCCCACGATGACTCCCATCACTTGCCGACATGCCATTGGCCATCAGAAAAAATCCACCCATTATTTGGCATTTATGAATGATTGGCAGTTTCCAAATTATTCATGGTATTTGCCAGTTGTTTGCTGTGTTTGCCAGTTGTTTGCTGTGTTTGCCAGCCGTTATCTAACCATTCAATGATTGGTGGTATTATCCGTTCATTAACATGTTTTTTTCTTCATTATGCCTTTGTTCAACTATTACCTAGCTATTATCTCTCATTCAGTTATTCAATGTCAATTCATAGCTTGTTCAGTGGCGGTTCTCATTATATTCGGGTATTAATTTTTATTAGGCAATTGTTATGTAGTTTGCTAGTTATTTGCTTTTAGTTACTCTATTCAGTTGTATTATTAAGTTGATATTCTATTTGGCTGCTGTTCAGTAGCTAAACTTGCATGTTATTGAGCTATTAATTGTCATTGCCTGAATACAGGGTACTTCACAGGTATTTTGGAAGCACTCTAACTACAATAGATATATGATAAAACCAGATGTGTGCAATAGAGATGCCAGGGTTTGTGGGCAGGGCCAGCAACACAACAGCGTGCAGGAGTAGGGTAAACGGCGCCTAGGCATTGAGGTGGGGGCACGGTCCACGGTGGGGTCGCGTACCAGGTGTGGCAAGGAGAACACAGTTGTGATGTTAAAGAGGCGGGGTAGTGACAGCGACGGTGTGGCGATGTGACAATAAAAATGCGCGGGTGCCGTGGCAACAGCGACGGCGCGGAAACAGGCACAGTGACTCAGATATGAGTATGGGGAGGCGGTGATGCCGCAATGCAGGCACGAGAGTGAGAGCAGGGGGGCGTGGATGCGAGGGCAGGGGTCAGAGATGTGGGGGTTTGTGGGCACAAGCACAGGAAGGCCACGGCAAGGCGGCACAGCTTGAAGGGCGCAACCATGGGGGGCAGGGGCAGGGGCAGGGGCAGGGGCAGGGGCAGGGGCAGGGGCAGGGGCAGGGGCAGGGGCAGGGGCAAGGTACAACAACGAACGTGCAAGGACGACACCCGCTGAGTGTGTGTATGCGTTGCACGTACACGTACAAGCAGGCTTGCCTAGGGGTTGGCATGCGAGGACGATGGAGTGGTAGTCGTACTCACCTCATGCCGTCAAGCCCAAAGGGCTCGTTTGTCCCGCAGAAGGCCAGATCGTGCGCTGTGTGCACCTCTCCAGCTGTTCCTGACGCTCTTGAAGTGTCGTCCTGAGCCCTAGGCAACCAAATGATGCATTAACTACCTCTAGTTTGCTGTAGAGCATGATGCATTACTTTCCAGCAAATTTGTGAGGGGCTCTAGAACCTATCTGGGTTCGAATTCAATTGATGCCATTGCTATTCTAGGATCCCAGATTAGATCAAGCTGTCCTGAGTCTTATCTACAAATGCCGTGGCTGTCCCATCAGACCCGATCCCAAGCGGAAATGTGCCACCTGCCAGCGTTTGCTGCGCGTTCCATTTGTCCTTGTTTGCGCACCCGCACGCTACCAAATTGGGCACGGTCCCGCCCTGCGCCTTGCATGGGCTGGCATTATGGTCCCATTTTGGGGCTCTCTTCTTCTATATAAGTATTATAGCCTACAGATACATCAGTACACCTGTATATATAGTGCTATAAGGACTTTCAGTAAAGGTAGTGGTCACAAACAATCAAGACTAAAAAATGCGCACATAAATCATGCATATATTAATATTTCTTGTACTGTGTGATACCATTGTACTCCCATGTCTTGAGCACATTCAGAGCATGATTGATATGTCTATTGATGCCTTCCTATCGCAATCTGTGTGTGTGCACGTCAACTCTCCGAAGTTCAGTGAAAATACACGAAAATAGCGCAGAAATACCGCGGTATATTCGAGAAAACACCTTAGGAATGCACATGAGTGTTGCAGAGAATGTTCAGGACGTCTATGTGCATAAAGAATACTGCTAAGTGATGTAGAGAAAGATATTGGTGCATAGAAAACTTCAAAACATGGGTGTGTGTGGTGTCAAAGCTATAGATCTGTTCCAGCCAGATAGGAAGTTGAGAGAGCAATTAACATGGCAAGGATGTAATTCATCTTAAAGCTGGCTGAAAACATTACATTGTGCAGCAATGGTATGATAAGGGAGATATATGGCCTGAGAAGGGGGCAGTAAAAGCGGCTACTAAACACATACAGAGTGATGATACTGCATATCTATATCAAGATAGTACGTATATACACCACTGAGAGCACTCTACATACACCTATAAGTAGATCAGACCGTTGTGAAAGGATCCATGAATAAAACGACGTTCTGCGACGTAGGCGCCGGTAGAAGCGTCGAGGAGAAGCATCAGGGAAAATTCCGTCAATAATTATTGTTAGTCCATTACTTAGCTGTTTCCTACCTGTTTCCTGTGTTTCCTGCCTGTTATCTGATTACTGCCTTTTATCTGATTACTGTTCTGTTATCTAGTTTCCTCTCATTAATGCTCTGTTTGCCTGTTAATGATCTGTTATCAACCGGTTATCTGTGTTTCTGTCTATTATTTTGGCCATTCAAGGATTACCGGTATTATCAGCGCATTTCAATATTCTTTGCATGTTATTGCTAAGTTATTTGGGTTTCCAGCTGTTATTTCATTTGGGCAAAGTCTAATAGGGCAGAATTTGTCTAATGACAGGCTAATATCTATGTTAGTGTGTTTTCTCAAAGTTCATTGTTTATTCAATTGCATGTACTGTACTAATTTGACCTGAATAGCTCTCACATGTCACAAGGGGCCAAAAACTATTGTTTCTTGCCCCTTGTCATATGTCACAGATTTTGCTGCTGCTGTGTGACATGTTGTTTTATGCAGCACTCATGGCTCAAAATTTTCCACATCTGTGGCGCAGGTAGTGCCTGTTAAGAATTGCCCGTTATCATGATTCATACATCATCAGATCCATCTCCGCTGTCACTGGTGGCATTTGTAAGTGTCACATCTCACATCTGCCGCCATTCAGGTTGGATTAGTACAGTATACTCTAAATACTTATTATATGATATATAGTGTATGAAACCCTAACCTATTGTATTTCAACTCATATCATATATCACAAATGTATGTTGCCACTATATGGCCACTTTATTTGTTTGAATAGTCAAATTACAAAATAGCTATGATATTAATATTCAGTATAACTGAAACATAACAATATAGTGTGATAGATGATTGTGAATAAACATATCAATTTAGACTCTCAGAATACTTATAACTATTGTGGTCATACTTAATCTGCCAAAGTAAAAAAAATGTAACACCAACATAAAGGTAAACCTATTCAAATCAAAATATCTTCAATTTACAAGAGATGTAAACCTGTAATGGTAAGTAAGTCTATTTGATTTTTGCGCATTTTTGACTAATTTATAATGACAATATAAAACTAAAACCATCTACTCAATGATCTGAAATGATGATTTAAGGGTGAAAAACAATGTATGTGGTTTATAAGACCACATTATGATTAATGAGCACATAGAATTAGTATTCCCAAATAGCTCAGCTGGTTAGTGCATCAGTTTACTGAAGCACATGCTGAGGTTGCTAGTTCCAACCTGGCAAAGGGAAGTTATCTGTGATCAGCCCAATGAAGTGTAGGGGCTATATAGGGGGAGTATGTATCAAGATAAGGATGTGGACAATTTTATTTCGATTTTTCAATGATATTCCAGAAAATGCCATGTCATAATGGATGAATCGGGAAAATGACAAAATGCTTAGGAAACACCTAGGAAACATGAAAACTGCCAAGAAACAGCCAGGAAATAGCCAGGAAACAGCTAGGAAACAGCAGGAAACAGCCAGGAAACAGCCAGGAAACAGCCAGGAAACAGCCAGAAACTGCATAACAAAGTGGACAAATGTTCTTTTCATTACTTAGTTAATTTCATTTCCTGGGAGTTCATTGGTTTAAAAACAGTAATTATTGGCCTGGATTTTCCCTGATGAAGGAGGCCCGGCATGGAGGTTACAGGCACACATGGCCCTAACGGAGGACGTAGACATGTCTCCTATGCGTGTAGAAAGCTAGTCTACGACGTCCGAAGGCAATAGAGCAAGCGGAGCTAAGGGTGGTTGACATACTCACTGGTGTGTGAGCGCATGTAGTATTCGGGTGGCGGGGAAGCCAAAGGGCTCTGCATGAAGTCTACAAGTCGGTAAATGGTTTGTGAGTACATCTGTATGTTGGAGAAAATGTTTCAGGCCACGACGGCTGAGCGCGTGTGACGAAGTGAAGAGAGTACGCACCAGGTGTGGCAGGGCAGTGTTGCACGCGTCATTTTGTGCTGTATACCCCTATTCAGCGGTTTAAATGTAAAAACGAAGGTGATATTCAGCTTCCTGGCCCTCGAAAACAGTGTTACGTACCCTTACATGTGTTGACAAGAGAGTATGTCGGATGGGAGGTCCATTCGTAGGTGAAACGGGGAGAGAATGTGCTAGGAATAAGGTGAATATAAGATTTTCTCGTCAAGCGTGAGAAACACTTACCTACAGGTCCCAAAAACTCCCCACCCATTCTAGCCCGAAGCAAGACAATGCTGAGCGAGCGATGGATAGTGCGGGACAGCACACTTTGAGGTTGCCCGAGGCTGCCCGAGGCGACCCAGAAGTCGCCCGAGGGTTAAAGCGCCCAGATGCGCTTGTCCCGAACCACCACTCACGACCACCGTATCTCTCATGAACGGCGGTCGTATTCCTCTACTACGGTGCCCAGGACTCCTCTACGAGGAGTTCTGGCGTGTTCTATCCTGTTTTCTGGCTTGATCGACCGCCAACGCGCACCGCCAGACTGCGCGCTCGACCACCACCGCGACGACGGCGACGCCTCCGACAACCCACGACGCCTCAACAGCGTCGAAGAACATTGGAGCAGTGCACTCGGTGCATGCTGCAACGTTCCGGTGGCTCTGTACGCCTGCGGGCCCTCGGGAAAAAAGATGTGCGCAACCGTCTGTAACAGCCAACGACCGCGATTGCTGACCTCTCTCCTGCCCGTCACGCCGTGTGGGAGGACGAATGCCATCGTTCTCCACATAGAGATGGTACGTTGTATATCATATTTTTATGTCTACTGACCGCACGCTTCACCTCTTTGCAGCCAGCACCCTCGCCGCCCTTGCCCCAAACTCGCGACGGTCCACAAGCAGCACTAGCACCGCAATAACGTCGTCAGAAGCGACGCGTTATAGAAGATTATGGATTCGTATAGTGCGGTACAGAGATGTACGCCTACGTTTTGCGTCAACTGTACGCCGTGCCCCAGTCCCGCTCGGTCGCTGACCTCTTCCCATACCCCCGCTTGCGCACCACCACCCCCCGCTGGGGCCTTACCTGTGCCCTATGGCCTGCGTCAGAAGCGACGCAGGGCCCTTTGGTCGGTGCCACGTCAGACGCTACACCCCCGTTACGCCAGGGCTCGGGAGGGCTGTCGAAAAAAGGGTACCGCTCCACCCTGCGCAACCCCCGCCGCCGTCTCCTCCGGATATCCCCCCGCCGCTGCATTGCCAAACAATGCACGCGTACAGATGAGAAGAAAATGCCACCGGACAACGGCCTATCCACCCACGACGACCGTCGTCGT